>VUQK01043370.1:11721-26922 GCA_015106715.1 Bujurquina vittata | reverse complement strand
GAGAGGAGCTTCTCCTGTTTAAAGCGGCTCAAGTCTTACACCAGCAACACCATGGGCCAAGGCCGTTTAAGCAGCCTAGCTCTGCTGGCCATTGAGAGGACACTAGTCAAGTCCGTGGAAAAGACGCCTTGTTGCTACGACAGGGTCACAGATCACTTTATTGGAAAGGAACGGAGGGTAGAATTTACGTATAAATAAACCGACACTTTATTTATTGATTTTTCATATACATTTATTCTTTTTTTTTTTGGGAACATATTTTAACCCAAAAGCTCAGGTAGCACAGTCTACAACATTTTATTTACTTTTTTTTTTTTTCGACACATTTTATGATGTAGGCCAAAATTGAGCTTCCCCTCCTTGAAAGACCAGCATCCGCCACTGGATTACACGGAGAGAATCAAACATTGCTGATTAGTGCTTTGTTCTAAATGCTGATGTGGAGGATGTGCTGCAGCTTTTTTTTTTACACTGCATTCAACATTAACTTTCTTATTTCTTTGTGGTAACAATTCTTCTTGGCAGTAAATCTTATATAATTGGAAAGCCACATTATAAATGGAGCCACATTTGGTCGGAGACTTGGGTTGAGCAGCAGAGTTGAGTACGTGGATTGTGCCCATGAAAAAACTTGCCAAATCTTCTCTGCCAAACAGCTGATTCTGCTGCTGACTCTGATGTTTATTGGGCTGGATGACTGAAGTCTGAAGAAACGAGACATATTGGCAACTTAACATTTATTAATTTCATTTTCTGTGTGCATGTTCTCCTTGTGCGTTGTGTGGGTTCTCACCGGGTGCTCCTGCCTCCTCCCACAGTCCACATTTATGTAACTGGTGATTCTAAATCGGCTCGGCGTGTAAATGTAACTGTGAATGGTTTTCTGGCCTTCTTTGTCTTACAGTAGACCGGTGACATGTCCGGGGTCTGCCTCCACACATGGTTCTTCAAATTGATATTGGAATCAATATGCTATCAATAGCCTGTAACATTGCTCAGCTGGCTCTAGAGGGAGCCAAACCATCAGTAATTGGGAGCAAAATCAGCCGTACAGAGAGATCCAACATGCTGAATAAATAGTTTGGAAATAGATGGAAATGTTTGAGCATCTAATCATATTTTTTCAGACTCTGAATTCAAGGTGGTTTTTATTTCTAGTTGTAAGTGCTTTAGGTCCACCACTACATACACGAGTCATCAGGGATGTGACTAATAATTATTTCCACTTTTAAGTGATGAATCTGCTTTAACTGTTTTGTTCTGGGTGGGTGAAAATATGCAACCAACATGTTTGATGTTTAATCTTAAAAAGATTAGAAGGGGCTTGTTGCCTCTGCCCTCCTCCTGGGGTGGGAACACAGGATGAGCGGCGTTGGGTCTTCAGAGCTCCGGGGGTCCTGCAGTCAGCTGGGTCTGGGTCTTTCTCTGTCTGCCTCTGGCTCTAGGGGGCGGTGTTGCAGCTTCTCACTCATCATTAAGTAAGTTTCATCACAAATACACATTCACTCTCACGAACAACAAAAGATGGGTTATCTGCGTTTTTCACATTTTTTTTGTATGTATTTTTTAAAAACAGGTGCAGCAGTCGTATTTTTCCGCCTGTGCTCTGTCCCCTTATTCCTATCCTTTCTCTTATTTTCTCGCCTTTCCCTTTTTCCTTTCTTACTCTTTATTTTCCTGCCTGGCAAAAAGATCCATGAAGTCATTTTCAAAAGGCAGAAATGCAAAATAGTTAAATGTCAATCAATTAATTAATCAATCAACTCAAGATTATTTTTAACGAGTGCTTTCTGATGATTGTGATCATGTACTCTGAAGAAATGTTTCAAACTGCACAGTGACCTCTGATAAATATATTTTCTCTCCAAAAACAAGTGCAGAACACAGCATTGCTCTTTTGGGTTTTTTTTATATATTTATTTTTTCAGTTTTGGCAAAATAAAATGAAAATGTTGAATAAGTTCCTGTTAGAAGTTCCTAAAATCCACGTTGTTTTGTCCCTTTAGTCGTCTTAAAAATAGTGATTTCCACACATTTTGCACATAATTCGGTTTCAGTTCTTGCAAATGTGACAGTAACTGTAGCTGTCGAGGCGTCCAGTGTGGAGCGCTCCATTCTTTTAGCTGTTGTCTCAGACTGACGAGCAGCACACGGTCACTGTTTGATAACTCTGTTTATTTTCAATATACATTTCATTTGAAAAATAGAAATTCTAAAATAAACCATTTCACCTTTTCTAAAAAGTCCCAAAATGTTAATAATGAAAAAAAAAAATTGCATCAGTGTTTCGTACACTTGAATCAACACAAGATTTTCATGTTGTAGGTTTTTGTCTGACAGGCTTACACAGAATGACACTTTAACCCCTCCCCACAGAAAATGCCCCAGGCGCTGGGTTTCCTCTCACTGCTGAAAATACTGATGTGGAATATTAATAATGCCAAGAAAAAAAAAAAGACTGAACAAAGTAACAGTTTGAGCCAACTCGCCTTTTAACTGCAGGATTTACAGAGGAAGGAAGCAGCTCAGTTAGTCACCGTTATAAAATCTGTATAGCGGTGATGAACGCAGAGAGGCCGGCTAGTTTCAAATAAACATGAAAAAGTGCTTTAGTGCACACAGCAGAGACTCAGGGGGGAGATTATTAACCTTTTAATGAGGTTCATGCCAACTTTGAACTCTCCATCCTTTCTGTAGAAACGATCACAGAAAGCAGCATGTTTTAGGTTTCATATGAATCCCTCAACAAAACCAAAGACAGAAAGTAGCTGCACAGAGCTGACATTTGCCTTATTTCCATTCCAGATTGCAAGATTTCACAGACGGCAGCTGAACAGCAGACAGCTGTAAACTGGTGTCGGTGTGAATGAGCACATGCATTGAACAGGATGATCATGTCTGCTGTTTGAACCAAAGCACCAAGAATTTATGTGGTTCAAACAATTAAACTTGATCTTTATCTTCTGCCATATATACTCTGTTAACAGTGCTGGATGATCATAGCAAATGTTTTTTAAAAACTGACATCAGCTAGAAGCTCAGGCTTCAGGCTGCTGAGCCAGAGCACGGAAGCCCCACCCACTTTTTCTTGGCTTAGCCAATCACTGGCTTCAATCGGGGAGCGTGGGGGCTGAATGAAATGAGGGGCAGCACTATGGACTAGTGTAAGATAAATAAGGATTATTTTAACAGTGAACCATGCAAATATAATCTATATTCGCCAAGAATAAATATATTGGAGATGCACCAACCAACCAGGCAGGGACTTGAATCGCCTGAATTGCTGAGGCTAGCTCTGAGAGCCAACCGCAAGCCAGCAGCCTCAGTATGAGCAACGGATCAAAACATTTATGAGCAAAATATGGAAATGTATATGTATATATATAATTTTCTTGGCAATGTAATGTAATTATGTAATTTCCATTTGCTTTGTTATATAAATCAGTTGCACCTGCTTTTGTTTGCCAAGGTGAAGTGTGTCAGGTAAAGGTGTGTGCAGCAGCTCATTTTCAGTTGATTATTTGCACCTCTTTCCAGCAGCAGAGCACTTTTTTTTTTCAGTAGTTTCAATGAGAGAGGATTCTGTAATTTACTGCACTTTGGTGGAAATTATAAAATTTAATAATTTATTATGAAAATATAATTTTACATTGAAGAAAAGCTCTTTTTTTTTGTATATGCTGAGTCATAGTTCCTAGAAAGAAAATTAGAATCTGGAAAAGTCCATATGGAGAAAAAAATCAGGTTTGGCTCAGGTTTTTAAAACAAACTCCAAAATTATTTATGTCAAAATCACATTTTTTTGGAGCTTGACGCTCTTTGCAACTTCATGTTTCGGCCTGATCACTGCAGCAGAGACAGAGAGTGCAAGTTAGCATGCTACAGACATCAATGTAAAACCCAAATTATCCTTTAACACTGGCCAAAAACAGACGAGTATTGTGAATGTTAACAGCTGTTTAAAGGGCGTGTTTGGGTTAATATAACACTCACATGCCACGTGCACACTGAGTGGTCCCTGTGATAATTCTTTCGCTTCACACTGACTACAAAGCAACAACACAGCAAAATACTTGATGGTAATTAGAAATTTGAGTCGGAATAGAGAAAACAGACATCAACACGGACCAGAAAAAAGTTTCAAAGAAAGGTTTGACTTCATCAGCTGGCGTGTTGCTGTGGATATGAAGACGATATCGATTGCTATTGTGCAACCCTAAGTCTGAATTTAAGCACAGCGTGGCATGTGATAGTTGTATTAAGGCCCAAACATATCCGTGAAAAAAAAAGAAAATCTTTACATCAGATAATTCCAACAAGAGCTGAGAAAAACAGGAAAACCTGCACTGAGCTCGCGTGGATTTGATTCCCGTTTCCTCTGTTTCACATTGTTACTTTAAGAATTTCTGTCTGAATCGATCTCTTATAAGCCACTTAGGTAAAGTAGTTTGTGCAGCACAAGCAATAATTATGATATGCATTCCTAGTTAGAGTTTGAGGAAAAACCCGATGGTTATTTTGCTGAATTGTTTTCTACCCAAACAGAAAAAAATAAGAAATGTTACCAACGTAAATGCAACATAATCATTAAAAAATTATTTAAATTAAACGAGTAACAAAAGCAAAGATTCAGAAAATTAGAAACTGACGCAAATAAAACTGCATCAGAAAGTGAGAATGAAAATATTTACCTTATCTGCACATACGCATGTGCTGTTAATGAGCTGTTAATTTACTTAAATATCTACTCTGTTTCCCTCACAAGCTACGATCATACAATTTCTAGCATCATTTCAATTCTACAAGAGGACAGAAAAAAAAAATATCAAAAACCCATCAAAACATTGCATTCATTCATAACAAGCATTGAATCTAAAACAAGAGGTAGAGCTATAAAAAACATGAATTTCCTGCTACAGGAAACTGGTATTAGAGTAATTCGGTGCATATAAAAACTCAAGACAGATGATATTTGTATATGTTTATATAAAAAGAGCAGGGAGGGTGGTCCATGCGTGGTCAGAGTGAGCTGCAGCCTTGATCAGTGATGTGTGGGAGCAGTTGCATAGAAGAGTACTCGGGTTTTACTTTTGTAAGCGTTTGAAGTCAAGCACAAAGATTAACAGACGGTGAGGAGAGACCGTACAGCGCTTGCTGTTTCTAATGCGTCCCACTCTTCAGAACAAAGTCTTGAAGTCATGAAGGAGGTTCGAGTTAAAAAGAATCATTTGAGGTCAGTAAAAGAGAAGAAAGGTTGTGTTGCGGGTGCTGCAGGATGGCTGACAGTGATTCGGGGCTCTACAGAGATGTTTCAGATCCTCTGCTCTTCCAGTAGAACGTGTTCTCATCGTCTGGATCCATGTCTATCCTAATCTGAGGCACAGACTTCAGCGGACTCATCTCAGGGCTGAAATACAAAAATAAAAGATTGTAAGGACATATGCACACATGTAGTGTATTAATTATATAATTTAGGGCTGTAGTTTGAGGGTCACGTGCTTGATTGCTTGGTCAATGCGCTCTCATCCAACTGCAGCAGCCATTATTAATGATAGAGCAACTTTGGACTCACATCAACCTAACAGAGACTGCTGGGTCACTAAGTGTGTCTGCACTTTGTTGAATCTGATGTTCAAAACGTGAAAGATGGAAACTGCTGCAGCTCCAGCAACTACTAGCAACATCTAAAAAGCCAGATTTGATGTTTTGTCGTCTGAGTGCACGTTTGAGCGCGGGGAATCAGTGTGAAGGAGACTGGAGCAGGAGATTCACGGACAGACTGGTGCAGCCTCTGCTGTGATGGGGATACTGTACCACATAGTAGAGCCCTGACCGGTTGAGGCATGGGCTCCAATAGACCCCTGAATGTATGCTATGGTATCTGCACCAAGATGCTTGCAACAGATCATTCCAGGGATCCTGGAATGAACTAGGACTATACAAGATCAGCAGGTCCATGTGAGTCATCATCAGGAATTCAGTGGAGATATGGAAAACAGCACTAGAGGACCTTCAAGTGCAGGAATTACCAAGGAAAGGAGATCCCACTGCTGATCTCCAAAGGCCTGAACCCCTTAAGTCAGATTATTAACAAGACTGGCTGCGGATACTGACTATGGAATGGAGCAAACATCAGCCACCTCCTCTACATGGATGACATCAAGCAATATGCCAGGAGTGAACGAGATACTGACTCACTGATCCCCACCACAGCAGCAACAACACAATGTCATTCAGACTGGACGTAACAATGAGAGGGAAGGTAGTCAGAATTGTGGAGACTGCAATACCAGAAGAAACATTACAGATCTTCAGGACAGCTACAAGGACCTTGGAAACCCACAGTGAAATGGGAACCATGAAAAGGCCGCTAGGAAAGCTGCAACTGCCAAATACTTGCAGAGAGTAAGGCAAGTCCAGAGGAGCCAGCTGAATGGGGAGAACATGGCACCTACTCCCGGCAGCTGGGTGTAGGTGCAGCCCAGCCAGAGGAGGAGATAGAAGTCACTCACATCAAGACAAGAAAGCTCCTTACCATGCATGGAGGGTTTCAGCCCAAATCCAGCACCCTGAGACTGTACGCTAAGCAGAAGGAAGGAGGCTGAGTGCTAGTGAGTGTCACTATCCTAGATGAAACAAAGGTCAGCAAATACATGAGGAAGATGGCCACAGGATCATGTGGTTAGAGAGGACCTCAAGCAGCAGAAACGCAAGAATGAAGAGGAGCAAGAAAGGGAACCATCATGGAAGGACAGGCCTCAGTACGGCATGTACCACCGGCAGATAGAAGGCTGATATAAAAAAAAAATCCTACCAATGGCTGGACAAACCTGGACTGACAGACAGCACAGAGGCACTAATCCTCGCAGCACAGGAACAAGCTCTGAGCACAAAATCGATAGAGGCCGGGGTCTACCACACAAGGCAAGACCCCAGGTGCAGGCTGTGCACATAACAGCAAGGTGCAAGATGCTAGCAGGCAGGGCACACATGGAACGCCATAATCAAGTGGCCGGCATAGCATACAGGAACAGATCGTCGAGAACAACAGAGCTAAGATCCTGTGGGACTTCCAGATACAGACGGACAAACTTGTGATGGCTAACCAACCGGCCATCGTAGTGGTGGGCAAGCAGAGGAAGAAAGCTGTAGTGATAGATGTTGCAATACCAATACCAACAGTGACCCCCAAACTGCTATCATAGATGGCCGCCAAAAAAAAAAGAACTGCATGTCCACATTCTAAATGTCTGAGCCAGGGATTATTTGGCATTATTACCTAAAAACTCCTTATCGTGGTCGCTAGTTTATGTTTAGCTGTCTCAGCACTTCATTTGTAGGTCACTATATTGTGGTATTTCACTAATACCGCAGTGTAGTGATCCACACTGATGGGATGGTTCCTGAGGTCGTTTGAGCTCAAAGCAATTTGCCTTCAGTCTTACTGGGACAGGATTACTTTAACAGGAGGGTCAGTGCAAAGTCATTACTATGATAGATGCCCGGGATTGATGCCACTGACTCGAATGAATGCCTAACTACTAAAATGCCCAAATGTTTTGATCGTGGCATGAGATCAAAGAGTAGCCAGCTAATTAAACTGCAAAAGAGAACAAAACTGCAGAGAGAGAAACACTTCAGATGAGAGATTCTGATGATTTGCATGTACCCTGCAGGGTCATGTGACAAAAAAAAAGATCAACCAATTATGTCATTGGTTGTCGTTTGTTGACATCACAGATGTCCTGTAATCACAGCTGCTTTTCACACATTGTTGTAACAGTGCTGATGAAAGAGGATTAGTGTTGGGGACAATTGTGGGGCAGATGGGGTGATGGAGAGACAGCTTGACCCTGCATGTGCTCACAACGCGCACAAAACACTGTGAGATGCTGCGGACACGATGGAGAAACATAATCTCTCCTGAGCAGCATAATCTTTGCTATAAATATTTTCACATAAACAATACTTGTTCTGCCTTTTTGAGACCGATTGTGTCCTCTAAAGCTCATATCGTTGGAACACAGTATGTATTTATCGCACAATAAAAACACAGACTTGCCTGCAGATGATTATTCAGTGTTCCTGCATCAACAAAAAATAATATAAAATACTAATCTCTTAGTATGTTCTCTTATTTTCTTCCAAAGGGGATACTATGAAGCAAGTTCAACAAAGCAAACTTTAACTTGACACATTTAAACTTTTGATTCAGTGCGTTCAGGTCTGACACCGTCCCAACAAATCACACGTGGAAATTAGTGAGGCAGCGCTTAACAAGCATGTAAATCATACAACACAGAAACTATAGCACACTTACAGGAATCAAAGAATTGGTGTTAAATGTGCTCGGACCAGGTAAACACCTTCCAAAGTCTGAAAATGTTCTAATCTTGCTTCGCAGTATGCCCCTGTGTACTCTGGGACCATCAGTAATGTGTGTGCATATTTGCTGTAAATTGTAAAGTATTGCACCATTATTAATCCTATTTTGGCAAACAGGGAGTCAAATCGGCATATCAGTGATTTCCATCTCTCTGTCTCTCTCTGCAGCTTCTTTCTGCATCTTTTCTGTGCAAATTACGGAGGCTGCATCGGCAGTTAGAAAAATTATAGGTGCAAGTTGCTGCAGCGCGTGGAGAGCCCTTCATAAAAAGAGCCAGCTCAAATCTGTCCAAAGAGCAAAATCTCTAAGGTTGTTGAAATGGATGGAAGCATGCATGTGACCCGTTTCATGTGCGGTGAAATTGCACCTTGTGAAACGGGTAAATGGTCATTTCTTCCTCTTAAGCACACAAGGCTCCCTGATAACAGTAATTCCATCTGAAGGGGCGGCGAAGGGTGCAGTTTAGAGGTCCTTGTTGCTAACGGTTTTTAAGTTGCTATGTCATCTATCATTTATTTCTGATAAACTTTATTTAACCCGAAAGTTGTAGAAAAAGTGAACTCACCTTAAAACAAACTAAAATAATAGCTCACTCGATGAAGGAGAATAACTCAAACAGAGAAGAGCTCAATAAAATTTTGCTAATTCATTTTATTCTATAAGTAAAAATAATGAAATCAAACTAAACAGTAAAAGTCTCCTTTCACTTTTTAGTGAAGTGTGCAGCATGCAGAGGAGACAGCTGAGAGACCGTGTGGCGCCCACTGCTTTGCTTTAGCCACAGGTAAGCTAATTAGCCCAGCTGACCTTTAAAGTTCAGGCTAGCATTACGAGTGGCGCTAGTTAGCTCGCATCCTGACCTTTTACCATCTTTGATGCCGCCATCATTATTAAATGCAAACGGAAACTGGCGGAAGCTCGATGTTGTTCCTTTGCCATTTTTTTGGCCTGTCAGGTGAGTTTGCAGTTCTCACGCACACACACGCGCACACACACACACACACACACACACACACACTTCTCACCTGGACAAGTAGTTGGCCTGGTAGAAGCGAAGCTGCTCAGCACGATGTGTGTCGTTCAAGGAATGATGGGGACTTCTCTCCTGCAGGAAAAAGAGAAAAACTTTGGTTTACAGCACACAGGTGAGTTTGTTAGATACTCTTTAATGTTTCCCATCCATTCAGATGAGAGTGGCAGAGACTGTACGGACAAACCAGCAGGTAAATCCAGCCTCTACAGTGCTGCATGACTTGGTCAACAAGTGCTCATCATATACTGTATATGAAAGATGGACACATATTGTATTCAGTGCAGAAAGGACAGAAGCCAGCGAGTGGACTCAGTGTTGCAGCCCAGACAAAGCTCTGAACAGGGTCTTTTTGTGTGTGTGTGTTGAGAGTGTGAAGATTGTAGGAAAACACTTAAGACCTAACACACACACACACACACATCATGGAGTAAATGTGGATATTTTAAAACAAGCTGAAAATGAAAACCGACATTCACGCATGCGTCGAGAAAGACAAACATAATCGATGGCAGAACGCGAGCAGCTTTCATGCATGTTTGAAAGGAAGTGTGAAAGAAGTAAAGGAAATGTTAATATCGCGCAGACGAAGTTTGCAGCAGATCTTTAGTGGCAGAAGAATGAAGTTAAAGAGGTGCAGGAAGCAGGTTTCCTCTGGTGCTGCAGGTAGTTTGCATCTACTCACTGTCAGAAGCCTTATCACTTAAGAAGGGCTCCTGCTCCATCATGTCCATGGGGATTTTAATGCTGGGAATATTCTCATTGTAAGGATAGTCAGACTGTTGGAGAGACGAAACAGCGTCATTGGCAACTTTTCTTTTCTCAGAGTCGATCCCAGGCATATCCAGGTTTGGGCTACAAGAAAATCAGTCCTGAATGAATAATTAAGAGCAGGGGGCCGAGGAGCCTGCTAGAGGGTCCAGTTCGCTCACTGGATGCTCTGGAAAGTGTAAAAATTGGAGCAAAGTCATTAATTATATATTTTTTAATGCAATGCGGTTGCTGGTGTGGCAAGACGACAACACAAGTAAAAATATGTGAAAAGTTAAAACTGCAAACTCGCTGTTTGTGGAAAAACTATCAAGGATACCAACAGTTTGAAGGCATCTCAGGCTCTTCAACATCTGGCTTTAAAATCAATGATGGTTCATTTCATTACATTAATATGCATGGGGTCAAAGTGGGCTGTGTGTGAGTCAATAACTCAAATCAGTTTGTCCCTAAACTAGAGCGCCTGTCCTGAAGGGCTCATGTACACCTTTTACCCAAGAGCACCGCCCGGCGGGATAAGTACACCCATCACACTGCAAAGGCAGACAAAAAAAATAAGAAGCGAGGCTCAATAAGTTCAAATAAATCAAAGTGTGAGTCACAATGTAAAAAAAAGTGGAGGAAAAAAAGTTATTTGCTTATTTCTGCAGCTTGAGTAAACTCGATGCCTTTTCATATCAAAAACTTACGTCTTCACCGTCGCTGTCCATGCTGCCCCGTTTCTTCTTTTTCTTCTTCTCGTCCTCTTTCTTCTTCTTGTCCTTCTCCGGGATGACATCATCCAGGAAGCTGAGGTCATGCTGGGAGAACATGTAATCCATTCCCTTTCTGACGGCGACCAGAGCGAGGATCTGCAAGCAGCAGATAAAGGTGGTCAGCGCAGAAACACACTACATCAGATGGTCAGGTCTTAATGCTATTCATTTCTCTTTTTTACGCATGAACTTTTGAAATGCTCTTTTTTTTAGGCAGTTGCAAAAACATGAATATTAAATCTGATAAATCAGTTCACAACAAAGTCTACTAATAAACTTTAGTGCAGCATCCTGCTGGACGACAATCCTGCATTAAAACTGTTACATAAACAACGACAATCTCTGCTGGTTCACACACACACACACACACACACACACACACTGTCTTCCTAAGAAAGTATATGCTCGTCTGCCTTCACACGCATCTGAATTTGAGTGACATCTCATTCTTAATCCAGAGGCTTTAATATGATGTGGTCCCTTTGCAGCTATAACAGCTTCAGCTCTTCTGGGAAGGCTTTCCACAGGTTTAGGAGTGTTTATGGGAATTTCTGACCATTCTTCATCTGTGAGGTCACACACTGATGTTGGAGAGAAGGCCTGGCTCACAGTCTCTAATCCATCCCAAAGGTGTTCTGTCAGGCTGAGGTCAGTAGTAGCAACAGGTATCATCCTATCACGGTACCACGCTAAAACAGCGCATTGACAATAAACTCCCTCTTTTCCTTTGACTTTTATCTTGAGGTCAAGGTCACCGAAATTTTTAGTAGATGCATCTGTGGTGTGAATTTGAACATCCTACCTCACATCATACGATTTTCAGAAAACCTCTGACCTCTGACCTTGATCCAATTATGGCAAAAATGTAAGCAGGTGATTTGGGGTGGCTGGCCGTCCTTGGTGTAAATTCATTATGAATCAGACTGGTGGTTCTGCTGTAATATTGTTAAACAGACAGACATACATACCCTCTGGGGGGGCAGGGTAAATGTGTTACCAATAATAACTAAAGCTACACACTCTGCAATACTGCTAACTGTTATCTCACCATGACGGGGAAAATGATGGCAGCCACGGTAGACTTGAGGATCCAAAGCAGAGCCAAGCACAGGGCCTGCATGAAGGTGAAGAGGTGGACCTTCCGGAGGGGAACGTGTCGCAGGTAAACCAGGTCTGGCTGATGCTTGGCTGGCATTAGAAGAAGCTTAAGACGATCCATAAACTACAGAGAGAGCCACGTTTAAATTACTATGACAGAGAGCTTTGAAAGCCTTAACTTAGCAAAGTAATAGTGAGTAATTATCACTGCTTTTTACTGTTTCTTGAAAAGGTATTTGTTCCTTTCGAAAGCATTTGAACTTAAAATAGAGAAAATTGTGCAAATAATTATACTTTTAGACTTTGTTTGCTTCAGCTGCAGAATCCTTTGAGACATGCTTTTTATGTTTCATGTTTAAGTGTTAAGCCTCAGCCAATCAGCACCCATCTGTAGCGTTAAACTGGCAGCATGATGCTGTTTATCCTGAAGGACTACCTCAAAGGAGAAAAAGCAGCAAGACAGCTTAAGGTTTCTGTATTTTAAATAAGCATCCGTGCACGGCTCTGAACACATCTGTTTCTCCTAATACACAGATGGTCTTCAATCACTGCACCTCCGCTGTCACAGGCTTGCTTCTCTAACAGCTCGTGCAGCAGCTCTGATAGATCATCCACCACTCCACATGCTTTATTCCTTCGAGCCTGGACCATCCCCTTTGGGACATTCAGCACTTCCTGGATCTGATTTTACCATTTAACCCCCATTTCTTAACAGGAAAAAACAGTTTTTATAAAGTCACAGAAAAATGCTCCATTTACCTGCACGCCATTGAGAGAAGCGACCCCCATGTACAAGAAGACTCCGTACAGCACAGGCATTGGGATGAACTAGATAAAAATAAAAAGGAAGAATGCAAACAGATCATACTGAGACAGAGCACAGAAAGGTCAGCGGGCAAAATGAGATACAAAAATCACTCAGATATGTCGGATTTATTCTGAATGTGATGCATTGACACAATAAGTTGTACAGCGACCTCAAAAACCGCCCACAGCGGCACGTGCACTATTCTACTGTTGCATTCAATAGCTGCAGGACGAGGAGCCGTACGAGCGCACAGCTGTCGCAGCTGCCGGTCGGGGACTGGTTTCTCATTATAAAATGACATCGTCACTGATTGTGAGGGAATGAACGAGGTTTGTGAACACAGCTGTCGTTTGTTGTTTCAGTGCATCTAAATAAAGAGATTCAAAAATATCTGTATGTAAACTTGAGGTGTCAGTTCATCTATTTAATCTCTTGATTAAATGGAGGTGTAGCTCCAGATGAAACTCCCTCGTGGATCCTCAGTACATTTTGTTTGCAATTGCCGTGAAGCACCTCGGGATTATTCCTTTTGTGAAGACGTCCAAAGATAAAAGTTAATAACACTGTTATAAACTTTTCATTTTGAGGCCCACGAGCTGATTTCTGACTTCATCCATGTAAGCTGTAGCTTAGCAGCAATCAGTGAGTTTATTATGCAGGTTTACAGTGAATTTTTTTTTTTTATTTCATTTTTATTCAGGTAACTGCAGATCCTCTTCAACATAGCAACAAGACCCACCTGCTATACGCGACAAATTATTACCACATCATTTTGTTTCCCTCCCCACACACGTTAGGTCTGATGTTTTAGGAGCGATTCATTCATCAGCTCGGCTTTATTTATGCAGCAATGATACACAGCAGAGGTCGTCTCAAGGTAAGTGGAACTGAAGCAGGTTAACCTGAGACGGGACACATTAGCATCAGTGTCACTCTATCAGAGAAAAGATGAAGGTAGGAGTACCTTTTAGCTTTTCCTTGCTTACTATAAAATAACATGAATGAGCTTTTGTTCAGACACAGCTCCACTAAGAAAGCCTTTCAAAAAGCATTTAATCTTGTAACTTAAGGGAGAAGAGGTTTTTAAACAATACACCAAACTTTTTGTAAATCTTATTTGAGTAGTACTTAAAGTTTCACACCTTAAAATCTAGAACAAAATGTAATGTTTGGCTCTTTCCCAAAATAATGTCACCGAGATGGCCACTGAGTGGCAACACCTGCTTCTAGAAGGACGTCGATGAAACTCGTCTTGAAGCAGGCTGACAGTTTGAAACTGACACGACGCGTTAACAAATCAGTCACAAAGGTCATCCAGGGTCACAAAAGGCAACCGCACTTCTTTCTGCCTGCATTTTATACGCTCAAATCATTGAACCTGAGATCAAATGACTAAAAACACCAAATAAAAACCTAAAAGATTAATTACCTTTAAAATTGGAGACATGAACACAGACAGTCCTGTGAGGATGAACACGCACAAACCGGTGACCCGCTGCTCTCTGCAAAAACACACAAAAGTACACAAGAAGAAAATGTTGGAGTGGTCTGTTTGATATTACAGTTTTTCTCAATTGTTTACACACAAATACACACAAATATAGACACAATGACCACAACATGTAACCCCCTGAACCAATTCTGCTGAACTACAAGCACAATTCCTGCTTTACACTGAAGTTGCAGTTGTAAAACACACTTTTTTCTCTCGTTTTCTCTTGTTGTCACAAGGAACACACTGTCGTTCAAAGGTCTAAGCTAATTGCTGTGCACACTGACTCATCACATGGGCAAACGCCTGTCACTCTGTCTTACAATCAGCAGTCAGACAGACGGCCCAAAGCAGCTCAGGTACGTTTTCATTTGGGACAACGTAAATGTCCACTGGGCTGCTCTGGTTCCTGACTGGTTCACTGCCCACCCACTTTTCAGTTGTTTATCTCCCTCCATATTCTCCAGTCCTCGTTCCTATTGAGGAATTTTGTTTCTGCCTGGAGATGGAAAGTGTATGACCTGAATCCACAAATGCATATACCCCTTCTCCAAGATATGGATGCATGTGGAGATAGAGCAGCTGATGCTTTTCACGGCTGGATTCAGCATGCTAGATGATATTTCCCCCGCTGCTTGCCCAGGGAAACCATTGCTTGGGATGTGGATGAGGCGCAGTGGCCAGTCCGAGACAGTAAATTCTGTATGGAGACCACTGCATGTAGAACTTTGTGTTGGTTGGGATGTACAGTGTGTACATTGTTTTTGTGGAAAAAATGAAATATATTTGTCACCATGTATTTGTATGTTCTGAGTATAAAAACAATATTCTAAAATATTTTACAGCACACTTATGAATGTA
>VUQK01043370.1:0-11451 GCA_015106715.1 Bujurquina vittata | reverse complement strand
GCCCAGGGAAACCATTGCTTGGGATGTGGATGAGGCGCAGTGGCCAGTCCGAGACAGTAAATTCTGTATGGAGACACTGCATGTAGAACTTTGTGTTGGTTGGGATGTACAGTGTGTACATTGTTTTTGTGGAAAAAATGAAATATATTTGTCACTATGTATTTGTATGTTCTGAGTATAAAAACAATATTCTAAAATATTTTACAGCACACCTATGAATGTACTGTGTGTAGTAAGTGTAACAGTGAGCAAAAAAGGCCAAAGTCGTTCTGATGAATGGAGCAGTGTTTTCCTTCCATCACACTGTTTTACACTGAGCACATCAGTGTTCAACTGGTTCCTATCAATGTCTGTTCATATGATGGTTTGTGTTTCACCTGACAACAAAACACACTTTTAAGAAGAGATCACATTGTTTTGAATGTAGAGGTTCATTTTGCAGGAGAATTGAAGGGATTTGCTCATTGTGTGTGTGGTTTTTTTGACTAGTGTGTAGAGTTCTGAGAGTATGAGGCATCCTTTCAGAAAATGTGTGTAAACAATTGAGAAAAACTGTAATGCAGACTGGTCTTTTTTCTAGTTGTTGTGAATTCCGGATACTTTAATCCCAGATACTTTCAATCCAGGATTCTCAAAGATGCAAGCTACTGTCGACTCTCACTAACATTCTGTGTTGGCCAGTGATGCTTTAATCCAGAAAATAAATGAAATACATTAGTGTACATTTAGGTCATCCACAGTTATATACTATGAAATACCCGCATAGAACAAGACAAGCATCAGTTTTAACTAAACTGTCCAACGCTGACAAATACACCTGGAATCACAGAATATAACAGTCACCTAACTTTAAAAAACTTTAAACCTACTCAATAATGGGGGTTACCAGCATAATAATACTGTCATACGTTTTATATATATCAGACTTTTCAATCTAGGAGGAGTTATTTTGATGTTATTATAGTGAACTAAAAGCATTTTAGTTAAAAAAGCAAAACAAAAACTGTCAGTTTGGTCTCATTTGTCAGCACGAGCAGCCTGAGGCAGATGCACACGTTTACTGGGAATATCCCCGATTTTGTCATCTCAGCTCCAACTGAGCAGTTTAAACCTTCTGTTTGCGAGTGGCGTCTAATGAGAAAGAAGCTGGCTATTTGGTTTTACTTCCCCGTGTTTCTCTGTGTACCCACCTCCCTGTGTTGTGTCAGGTCTGCGTTTCCCTGTTTGCTCACTTCCTGTTTTATTTTGTGAGTCCCTTTTTCCGTGTGCATTGTGTTCAGTTGTGCTTCCCCTTCTCTCATCACTGTCATTCAGTTCACCTGTTCTCCTCAGCTTTTTCCGCTCTCCCCTCGTTGTCTGTTGTGTGTGTGTGTGTATACTGTGTGCATCCTCCTCAGTTCTTTGTCGTGGCGTTGTTGGCTCCCCTCCTGCTGTGTGTTCTCCTCTTCCGTGTTTCCAAGTTGCTTCCTGGTTTGTGTATTCCTGGCTCCTGACCAGCTCAGTTTGAGTTCAGTCCTGCTTTGGGGTCCTACACCTGCCGACCACACAGCAGCACGTGACACCTGTGAATCATGCAAAGCTACTGTAGCAGACTCCAACAATAAAACATTAAAGCTGGGAATGTGCACAATAGGGTCCACTTTAAAGTTGCTTAGTTGTTACTGTGTAACAGAGTCAGCACTGGAATGTGTGTGTGTGTGTGTGTGTGTGTCCTTGTCTGATAGTTTAGTTCTTTCTCTCTCTCCCGGCCGCTCTCTCTGTGAAAACGGCACACATTAATTCTGTAACAGTAGCTTTGATGGAGCTAACAGATTATCTGTATTTGACAGCAGTTAGTGTGACTGGTCTCTCCTGCTGCTGACTACGTGAAAACAAATATGTATTTTTTTCTGTCAAAGAAGCCAACAATCAACAGTGTGTTTTATGGCTGGAGTTTTAGTATGCTGCCAGTGCTGCGTGGTGTGCTGCCACCCCCCACCCACTGGTCTGGTTATGTCCCAGCAGTGCGGTTACTGGGGAAACTGGCTGTAGCGTTGCCTCTCCTCAGAAATCTGGTGAACTAAACAAACCTCCCGGCAAACACAAGCATTTGATTTCATTCACTGTGTGCTCATGGGCAGCTCCAAAAGAAGTTCTTGCACCCAAAAAAAAGAACAGGAAGTTGTTTCACAAAGCTTCTCGAGCAGTGTGCAAATCTTCCCCTCCAGCTCCTTGACTTGACTATTTTTTATTCCTTCTCCTTCATCAATGTCCTCTCATTCACCCGCCTGCCTTCTTGTTCTTGTTCAGCCTGTGCGAACGTCTCCTTTTTATTGCTCATCTCTGTGCTGTAATGGCTCTGTGGTCTTTATTAGCTCCCTCTGTCTCTTTTAGTGACTGTTCAGCCATCTGTGTCTCAGTCATGTCAAGTCACAGCAACAGGAACATCTCCACATTAGACTCTAAATCCAGCGCTGGTCCAATTATGTAACTACTTAATTATCATTTATTGACATTCAGAATTTCCTCCCCAAACACAGGTGTTTGCAGTTAGCCGATAACCCTTTTCTGACCACTGCACGTGCATGCGTGTACGCGTGTGTGTGTGTAGCTTGTTTTAATTGGTAGTTTTAGTCTGCCTTTTAACTTACACCTTTAATCTGTTTAAAATCTGGCTGCTATTGTACCTGATGTATCCAGGTAGGCTGAGTTTCCACATTTTAATTTGACACTAAAGATCGAAGCTGAAGTCCATTTAATTTTTAGGCTTGGTAACCTTTTACATGCAGAACGGACTTTATTTCCTGCTGCATCAGGGTCAAACTGAACAGGGTCTTCTCCAGAAGCACCTAGATAGTATTTAAGGGAGCTACCTTGCATGCCAGCACAGACGTTCTTCTAGCCCCGTCGTTCAGCAGCCATCTTGCCCGTTCTTCTGGGCAGTTCTTTCATTTTGACGAGACCACGGCCATATTTAAATGAGTAGGGAGAGAGCCGCAAGTTTAATTTCAGTGGTCACCGGCCCAAAATGCATGCGCTGATAAAAAGTTTGGTGTCTCTGACTCCATGGCAGCCCCCCCTCCCCTCGAGTGGCCCAGAGTTTGGAGCAGTCGAGCAGAATTTCAAAGGTCTGAGTCTCCGTTCAGATGCTGGCGTCTCCTCTCTCCTCTCTTCTTTTGTACGTGTTCTGAAACAGAAATGTTCGTAATAAACGTGAACAAAGGAATATTTAAAAACTGATTGGAGGCAGCTGCAGGGCTGACTGCACAAAACATACAAAGGGGAACGATTTCTAACAGATTGAAGAGAAGTCACAGCTGCTTCTGCCTGGCTGAAACTCAGGAACACATCAGTCATGATCCGTTGTTAAGTTAAATGTGTTAGTGTAACCAAGAGGGAGGCTGGGCCAGGAGAGCCCTCTTAGTTACGCTGCTGGAGGACTTCCCATGATGCACTGAGCATTTCTTCTCCACTCCCCTCTTTTCACTCCTAATGCATTTATTTGCCCCTCCTGCATGTCATTAACTTTGATCTTCGCAGTGCAGTTTTGACAGAAATGGGTTTTATTTGACCCCAGATGATGACAGCTTCACAGAAACAGTTTAAAAATAGTTGTGGGCCCTTAAAAGAGACGAAATAAACATCTAAACTTGAGTAGTAGCAACAACCCAGGAGAAGAAAGTTACGAGCTGAGCTTGAGATACAGAGGGGACCTTTTATCAACCAAACAACCGTTTAATATTTGCTTTAACTTAGCGGTGATTTAAAGCCAACAGAGCTAAATGTGAAACACAAGAATCAAACGAAACATAAAGTCACCAGTGAGCCCCCCATCATGTGGTAACCCTTTCTGTATTTAACAGCGCGGCTTTCCAAGGCCTACGTTTTCCTCAGCAGCTAATAATATATAACATTGTAACATTGTGGCTGCAATTTGCCTGGTGTGCCTATCAGTTTCTGTGTCCCATGATGGTGCAATATTTTGGGATATTCGTAATGTTTAATTGTTGCAGTCTTTCAGAAAAATCTGTGAAATATTTCAGCAAAAACTGGCACGCAGCTCAGCGCAGAATCAGTGAATACGAGGCCTGAGTTTAATCCGCTTTCCGAGTTTGCTGCAAACTGAAGGCTTCTTTCTTAGACTGCATGAATTCTCAATTTAGGTTTTTTTCCCCCCGTCTTGGCACGGAATCCCTGAATTGTAGATTGATCTTGTGTTTGTGTGTTATCATGTAAACACGGGATGTGTGACATATTTGCTGAGCGGGTGATGGTGGATCCATCTCCTTTTTTTTTTCTTCCTCTCTTTTATCTGTTTTCCTTCATGTCTGTCAAGCTTTTTTTCCCACCAAATGTCACAAAAAAGCAAACAACGAACCATTAAGGGAGTGTTAAGCCATAAAAATGAGTTTAAAACAAACCACAGCCTCAGCTGACCTGATGAGCTGAGGAAGGCTGTCCTAAAGTTTAGCTGTGGACATCGTCTAACGCTAATCTAAGGACTCGAGTCAGTATCTGTGATGTTTCTAAGCAGACGAGCATCAAGCTCGAGCAGCTGAAATATCCCCTTTGGTTCACGGAAGCCGTCACAAGCTGTCGCTCCTCTTTGTCTGTGCAGTAGCTGTTTGGCCAACTGTTGGTGTCACTGATGAATCCCTTACAAAAACACAAGGCGTTGTGGTACGAGGGCATAATGAATACTGTTGTGCTTCAAGAGAGGTCAGTGTTTGTTGTGCTGAGGGGTTCAGCCACTTCCTGTTTTGGGTCATGTGCAGTGCTTGGCTCAGCTGTGCCCGACCTGCTCCAGAGGAAACATCTGACACTGATGGCTTTTTGTTGCTGGAGCCTTTTTGATGCTCGCTCTGGTTTTTCCTCATCACAAGCTGCTGCTGACGATGATGGGTTTGTGTTAGCTTCAGTTAAACGTTTGCAGCTCTGAGAGAAAATAATGAACATGATTAATTCCTGTTACAAAGAGTAAACATCTGAAGTAAAAAGGAAATATCAGTGTTCATTTTGACCTTATTAACCACAGTGCCACAGGATGAACTGCAGCCAGGTCTATAAGTACACCAACAACATCAAATTTCTCATTCTCATCAAATGTGACTGAAGTGCCGACTCTCAGTTTGAATGTGTCAAAAACTTTTGCGTTAACTGTGTGGCAATTATAGACATGTTGATACATAGTCCCTCATTTTCAGAGGGTCAAAGGTAACTGGGTTCTAATAGTTTATGTTAAATTTACATCCCATTTTCTCTACTGCACTGCTACAGAAAGTGAATGAGTCTGCAAAGGAAAATCTTTGGTGCTCCCAAAGAGGGAGAGAGCCATGGCATTAAAATTTAGTAATTTTATCAGAAGGTTCTGAGCTAGAAGAAAACTGATCATGTGACACTCAAGTACTGTATGCGTGACTTTAATTAAACCTGGAACTCTACGTTATCAGTAATACGTTAAAGTTCAGTAACTGAGCTGAAAATCTGTCTACCTTCTGGATGTGCAGCATGAATGTCACAGCCAGCAGCCTGTTATCAGCAAACAGTACGGTCTGCTTGGTGTTACTGACCTTAAACCTTTGGCGTGCAGTCATGCAATCAGTGGTAGCTTTGCTGCTATGTGTGACTTTTTGGGTCCAAATATGTGTTTCGAGGGCTGCCACCGTTACCCTGCTGGGTCTGTTGTGGTCCGTGTGAGAGAGCCCTTTAACTGATCCGAGGGGGAGGATCCTGCACAGCTTCAGCCGTCAGCAGCAGTGGTCCCATCATGATTATGATTGTGAAGGTTAAATATTGTTAACATCAAACATGGGATAGACTCCAACACAAGTGCCACCATAATATGAGTTTTGCTGCCAACACACATGTTCAACTTCAGCCCTTTTTTCTCGTTGTTCTTGACAAAGTTGTTATTGTGGAGTAAAGCTAAACTAAACTAAAGCGAGGTGTGAAGGAACTGGACTTTGGAAAGACAAAAAAAGCGAAACCAGAACTAACAAAACCAAAAATATTCAGGAAAATGAGTTGGACGTCAGAGTTGAACAATTCTCTGAATGTGTTCCGTTAATGCTGAGCACACTTTGATACCGTTTACAAATTTGCCATTCGAAGGTGAAGTTGGATAGACTTTTTCCCCAAAGTGTCACCGACACGTGACAGATGTGTGCCGCTGTTGCGCCATGAGCCCTAAACTTCAACAAAATTTTCTTTATTCTCAAAGATTCTCAAAATAAGTAAAACATTGCACCAACATAAAAAACCCCACTTGCAGCAGTAGAAACATCACACACGCACGCACACACACACACACACACACACACACACACACGCCCTCTTTGGGCAGCTGTCCGGAGGATTAGGAGGAAGGCAGTTTGGTTTTGTTATGTGTGTGTGTGTGTTACATTGTTTTCAGTCTATGGGGTTATGAGTTTTACTAATAAAATTAAAGAATCTTTAATTAATGAAAATACTTGAAAGAGAAAAGAGGAAGGGGTCACCTGCCTTCAAAAAGTGTTGACTGTATTGTAACATCTGTCCCTGACAGATACACATCACATTATAAGATAGTTTGTTTCTAATAATAGACAAAAACACGGCTGGAGAGCTTTAACTTTAATCAGCTGAATGGGGATCCACAGCTTTAGTGCATTTAGCACATATGTCTGCTTTATTTGAACACTTTTACTCGTTATTTACCTCATTTAAATATTTACAGTGTTGAAGTGAGGGGTGCATTCACAGGCTGATCCTTTATCTTTGCAGCATCACGGTGCTGTGAAATTGTCAGGGTGTCGCGTGTCAGAGTTCACCTTCCTGTTTGCTGTATTTACAGGTCACCACACCATTTACATCGGCGTGCATGTGCCCAAGAGCTATCGACGTCGCAGGCGTCACCGCCGGAAAAGCAGCCACAAGGACAGAAAGGAGAAGCTGACAGAGAATGCCTTTGACAAGTCAGACACAGAAAACAACGATGAGGCCAGCAACAGCATCCTCAAACCTCTCAGTAAGTTCTGATGGACTCGGTGTCAAGGCTGATTACGGTTCATGCCTGTCTTTGCTGAAGGCTGCTCTCTTTTCCAGAAAAAAAGCCTCTGTAACTCCTGTGACCTGAGCAAAGTTGCTGAGTCCACTCAGTGGCCAGAAATAGCTTTGGATGCCCTGTTAAGTGACAAGTCTGCCTCGACAGAGGAGAGTGAATTTTCTTAGGAAGTAATGGCTGATGTGTTTGCAGTAGTGCTGATACGAGTCTGTTGAGTGCAGTCCTGCTGTGGCTTTGTGCTTGGTTCTAGACATAAATGTGTCTTTTTGGGGGTTTGTGCGGGTTTGGTAGCATGCATACTGTGCGTGCTAGTGTTGGTTTTTTGGTTGCCTTGACCTTTTCAGGAGTTTCAAGTGCAAAATGCCCTAAGGCTGCTGAGATCAGCGAACGCTCGGACAAAAAGCTCCAGCCAGTTCCGAGGAAACTGTTAAGCGAGGCGGGTTAAAGTGTAAGCCTGGTGTCAGCGGTTTTCTCAGTCTTCAAGTTAAGTTTGGGGTGGAGTGAAACTTAAGTCCTTCTAGCATTAAGGAAGGCTTCAGCGATGTATTAAGTTGTGAAGAGAAAAGTTGAAGAAGAAAATTGAATGAGTGCTAAAACTCAGCCAAGTGAAGCAAAGTGAGAGGAAGCGCCGCGTTTTGTGTCGTCTCGATGGGAATCCTCTGACAGTTTTGGACAAACAGAGGATCATAATGCTGATCACTCCTCTGGGAAAACGGCTTAAAATGTCTTTGCTTTCTGCCGAATCTAATAATGAGGCAGAGCACTGTCATTTCTAGAGAATGATGTCATTTTACCCGTGCCTGCATGCACATGATGTGACAGGAGGACTAAAGCGTGCCAGAAGTGGATTTCACAGTGTGCACACATCACTCCATGATGGGGATTTTCATAAATCCAATCACAGAATAGATTACTGCACGGCCATCTGGTTGATGCTACTGATTGTCTTCATGCATATTTAGCAGAAATTGTGAGTTTTGCAGATTTTTTTTTAATCACAGTTGGGTGTATTGAACTGCACGGCCTCACACTGATCCGTAAGTGGCCTTCATAGAGGATCAATGAGTGATTATTGATGCTAGATACATTTTTTCTAGCGGGATTGTCTGTTTCTCTGCAGTTTTCAGCTCAAAAGAGTGTAAACTGAGCTTTTGTGTTACAACTGCTTGTGAATCCTGTTGTGTTTTAGTCCAGTCTTGACTCACGGGTCAGGCAGCTGGATAATAATTTCTGTGTGAGGGTGAAAGTTCAAATACAAAGATGATTATCAAGATGCCTTTTAAAAAATGTGCTCCACAGGTTTGTCATGTGGAGGGCCTGTCTCTAATTTAGGAACCAATTTAGAAATATCCCTGGCCACTTTTTTAGAAACACCTCTTCAAGCGCTCCCTAACACAAACATCTAACCAGCCAATCACATTGCAGCAACAAAGCATTTAGACACGCAGGCATTACCAGGATGACCTGCTGAAGTTCAAACCGAGCATCAGAATGGGGAAGAAAGTTAGTTTAAGTGACTTTGAATGTGGCATGGCTGTTGCTCAGAAACTGCTGATCTACTGGGATTTTCCCACACAGCCACATCTTTTTCAGAAAAAATGGTCTTAAAAAGAGAAAATATCCAGTGAGCAGCAGTACGCTGGGTGGAAATTGATGCCAGAGGAAGGCACCAGTAACTCGAATAACCACTCGTTACAATGCGAGTATGCATAAGAGCCTCTCTGATTGCATGACATATTCAACCTTGACACAGATGCAGAGTGGTCGTCTGCAGCAGCAGCAGCAGCAGCAGAAGAGGACCACATTGGGTGCCACTTGTTTGTACGGGCTCACCAACATTAGACAGATTGGAAAAACTTGCCCGGTCTGATAAGTTTTGATTACTGCTGCAGCATTCGGAGGGTCAGAGTTGACGTGAAAAGGCAGCATGAAAGCATGGATTCATCCAGCGGTTGAGGCTGGGGATGGCGGTGTAATGAAAAATGGTAAATGAAATGGTACTTATACAGTCATTCATCAATCTGAGGACTCGAAGCACTTTCCACTACAAGTTTGATCCACCCAGTCACACACACTCATTCATATAGCACATTTAGATAACGCTATGTCACAAAGCTCAACTGGTTTTATGATGATGAGTTCGCTGTGCTCAGATGGCCTCTATAGTCACCAGATCTGTGGTGGAACGGCAGAGTTGCCTCACAGGTGTGAATCTGACAAATCTGCGCCAACTCTGCGATGCTTTCATGTCAATATGGACCAACATCTCTGAATGTTTCCTGCACCTATGAAGCATTACAGGAGTTTTGAAGGCCAAAGGTTCAACAACCTGGTACTAGCAAGGTGTACCTAACAAAGCGCCTCATATGTGAATATATTACAGGTCACATGTTTAGAGAATGATAAATGACACTGAAGTGCTGCAGCCAGTATTAAAGGCCGAGCCTCGCTCTGACCTCCTCAGGTATTCTTTGGGCTTCATTTACTCACACTTTGGTCTGTTTTTGATCATTGTTAGATGGACTAATTCAATTGTTTTGGTATGTTTGTATAGTTAAACCTTCCTGTTACTTGTTTTTAAAAAAATGTTTAGTGCAATTAGACTGACACAGAATGGATGATATATTTGAGTCTATGATATAATGTAGGCCAGCTTTACATTAGCCTCCCTTTACTGCTCTGGACGTACCGTCGCAATACTGGTGTATTCTCAGTAATGCAGGTGTCCTATAACAGAAATCTTTTATAAGCAGTAATTAATGACACTATGGATATATTATAATGGATCTTTTTTGTAAATGTAACAGACTCTGATTTGTTTACAGCAACAAAAGAAATTCTCCATTTATGGAAAACGTCACCATGCTGGCTGTAAAACGCGAGCACTGACGTCTTGTTAGCAATCAACACTGTTTGTTGTAGACGGCCGGCTGGTGTGTGTGTGTGTGTGTGTGTGTGTGAAATTATGTGAGTTCTGTGTTGAAGTTGTGGAAAGTGTGCCGCAGATGCAGAGCATACAGCGCATACTATCTGCTACTCTTATGTTTTATTGTATGTAGACTTTTGTACATTGAGTTTGTCCTCTTTACTACACTGTTGCCAAGAGCCTCTTTTTAAAGTTATTTACTGATGACTTTATAGATTAGTGATATTGGTACTCTCAGTCTTAGCTGCATTTATGTGTAAATTTCAGATTTCAGCGTGCCAAATGTACTGATTACTAGACCGCAGGGATGTACAAGAGGCACATTTGGGTCTGAGCCCACCTGATGGGTTTCCAGATAGCTCAGAGTTTTAGTTAAGACTGAAACATTTTGTTTTGGAAAATTATTGGATAAACATCAAAGTGTGGAGTTCAGGAATCACAATTTTTTGTAATACGTGCTGCATTACAGTTTTATTTATTTGTCATGATAATTTAGATAATCCTTAGGCTTTATTCTCCGTGTAGCATATACAGTAACGATCCTTATTTTACAACTTGCAGGAACTTCGTAATTCAGGTCACTGATTGAGGGAAACAGGAAAAGGTTTAACCAGCCTGACAAGTCAGCGCTCCATTGAGCTGACTATTCTTTTAACATTAACTAGCAATGACTTGTCCCACAGCTGTGCCACTAAATCCAACCGTTTTAATAACTTTGAACTCCAAAATCCTTCCGATGGAGCTCGACTCAGTCCACAGGAAACCTTCCTAAACTGCTTCCTGTTACACTCATTTTGTCCACATCACTTTCTCGCCCTTCTCTCTGTCTCGTATACTTTGAGTATATGTCCCCTACCCCAGCACGCTTGCTGAGATCATTGAGACTGATGTACAGAAAGACCTCCTCTTTGTAACATCACTGCACGCCTCTCCTTCAGAATCATTACAGAATGATTACTGTCACTTATTTTGTTACATTTAAAAAGCTGCGCTTCCAGCCAAATTACTGTTAGCACAGTCACATAAATACACATACATTTGTGAACTCCATACCTTATCAGCTATCATAGGGCTGGATATTAAGTCCCTTGTTTAGACAGTCTCTGGTGGATGAGGACTTGGGGATCTCAGTTTCTTTGCCACTATGTACCACGATAATTAAACCATTACTTAAACAGCCATCACTTCACCCAGATGTCACAGCTAATTATAATCTGATTTATAACCTTCCTTGTATCTCAAAGAATCTTGAAAAAGTAGTTATCAAACAGTTTACTGGCATTATATAACTACAAGAAGAATATTGTCTTATTTTTGCAGTTGTTTTTCTCACACCATTTCACTCATTTGTCACGTGGTAATTGATTTTATATTATCAAATACTCACGTTCCCAATGCCATAAGCATTAAAAACATAGCATCCATCCATCCATCCATTTTCTTCCGCTTATCCGGGGCAGGAGCCTAAGCAGAGAAGTCCAGACTTCCCTCTCTCCCGCCACCT
>VUQK01043369.1:56530-67976 GCA_015106715.1 Bujurquina vittata | reverse complement strand
AACAGGGTTTGCAGTTTGCACAACACGGAACAGCAATGTGTAATGTTACAGTAGATGTGTACAGCCCTTTTACTATATTAGAAAGACAATATTACATGGTTAGGGTTAATGTTAATGCTGTCGTGTTTTCTGTAAAAATGTAGTGATATAACAGCACAGCTCAGGGATGTAGGGGTGCTGTAGCACCCCCTGTCGCACAAGGCAGGCATCACAGCACCCTCCTGTTAATTCCAGTTATTTATTTGAGAAATGCGTGATTTAAGAAGTTATAATAAATAATAATGATTTTTTTTCTTTAAATAAGGCCAAACGTCAGGGTCAAATGACATTACATAGGAGCTAGAAATGGCATTGCCCCCAGTGGTTTCACCAGACTGGAATGACTCACGCCCTTTTTCCACCTCTTGACTCATGTGACGACTCATATGATCAATGGTGGGTTAACTACAATTGGGACCAACTCTAGGGGTTTATTACCTGTGAGTTTCCACCAGAGGTAAAACATCTTCAAAACCCAATGAAGTCCAGTTGCCTCCTTTTCAAGATCTCAAGACTACCATGACCTGAATGAGATCCAACTTATCACTCTCCACCTTGTGATTAAAACGTGCTTATGGACCATTATGACACAAAAGAGTAAAAGTAAAGTAGCTTAAACATTGAAGTGATTGTGTACTTGAGTAAATGTAAGTAGTTACTTTCAAGAGATAGGCACAGTATGATTAATGTATTCTCAAAATAGCCTCAGACTAACAAGATATAATACAGTTTTTTTTCTCATAAATAGCTATGGTGCCATAGCTACTTCCTCTTTCAGTTGTTTTGTTGTTGTTTTTTCTAACTCTCTTTTTGTTTCTTGCTTTGTTTCACTATAGGTTTTGTTGTGTTTATGATTCATACTGTAGGTGTGGCACTTCCATGCCTGTGATTCCAGCTCTGTTACAGTCCTCAGATATCTGGCTTTTACAAGGTTCTTTGAATTCTCCTCTGGGTATGCAAATTGCAAAACAAGCACATCCCAGAATAGCATTTTCTGGCATTCAAATATATCTTTGATACACAATAATAAAGTCTTGAGCTACCCTTTAAATTTAGTTGAAACAGCCATCTGTAAAACATGGTGGAGGCTCTGTCATGGTTTAGGACTGCATGTTGGGGTTTTTGTCAAAAGTGTTGGAATTATCTAAACAGAAATGTATCATCAGATTTTGATCCAGTATCATCTGGAAGGTGTCTGATTGGCAGTGGCTTCATTTTTCAGCATGACAACGATCCCCAACACATTCTAATGCAGTAAAAGCATACCTGGATAGAAGAACACACAGTGGAGCACTGTCAGTCATGGATTGGCCTCCCCGGAGCCCAGCTGATCATACAATATATTGACTTTCACGCTTGTTAGACTTGTATTACCTCTGTTTTTGCCTTATAGACTTTAATACCATGAAAGAAATTACTGCGACTATATAAAATATAATATAAAAGAAATGAGGGGGCTTAAGGCTTTTGCACAATACTGCACATACACATTCATACACACGTTTGCAATATCATTTGCAAGGAGCATCTTACCATAGTTAACAATGCCTAATCTAAGTGCCTAACCCCAATCTTCACCCAAACTTAAAATCAGCATGCAAGATGCCATCAGGAAGGAAGTAGCTAGCATTTTCCAAGAAAAAAATGGCTGCCTACTGCAGTTCCCTGTTCCACCTTGTTGCACAAGGCTGAGCAGAAGGAAAAATGTAGTTTCCTCACCCAATGCAACATTCTGTTATCATGTAGCCTGAATCCAGCTTAAACATTATTCTACCCTTAACTCCTCACTCCAGTGGTCAAAGTCTCAAGCATGTCCTCACTAAGATAACTGGACAAATGCACTCACACACACACACACACACACGTGTGTGTGCGTGCTCACTCACACACAATTATATAATTTTAGGTTGCTTTGCTTCCTTCTTCTTTTTCGAAGCAGTACTGAAAATCATTCCAAGAAAAAGTGAAGGACACTCGTAATAATAAGGTTGGTTTCAGATTGCTCCACCCACTTTTGACAGACAGCAAAACCACTGAAGCTAAGATATGAGATTATCTCACATACAGTGCCCAAAAAAGCCTTAACCATATTTAACCAGAGCAAATTTACAGCCAGCAGCAAAGACTGCACTTCCTTCTTTTTAATCCTTATCTTCAATATTTTGTCACAGTAGGCTGTTTTCTAAAGTAAACACACATGTGAGCGTTGAGTCATTGCTGTATACCCAGCTATTCTTTTGTCTACCGTTTACAGTCTGATGTGTCAACACCAGACACAGTGTTGACATTCAGGTAGCGCTGGCGTGAATTGCTTGCTTGAGCATCTGATCACCATTCCCGACAACAGGACGAGCACTTTTACTGCCTCTGACCACATCTGCTCAAGTATTTCTGTTTCTTCACTCCAAAAACAAGAGTTTTGGGAGCCTTTTTTTGTATTAACCTGCAACTTTAATATTAAAGCTGCATCTTGGCAGCATGGCGGTGCAGTGATGAGCACTGCTGCCTCACAGCAAGAGGGTCCTGGGTTTGTATCCACCGGCCGGCTGGGGCCTTTTTGTGAAGAGGCCGCATGTTCTCCCTGTGTTGATGTGGGTTCTCGCAAGGTACTTCATCTTAATTGGCAATTCTAGATTGGCTGTAAGTGTGAATGGTTGTCTGTTTCCCTGGAGTAGACTGGCGACGTGTCCTGGGCATGCCCTGCCCTTCACCCTATCACAGCTGGTATAAGCGCTAACCCCCTTCAGTGATAATAAAGGCAAAATCACATTTTCTCCAATATTTGTTTATTTTGTTAACGGTGCTGCTTCCAGATCCTTGTCTCTGGGTTCCTCCCTTTCTCGTGCTGGCTCTTGATGTTCCTGCTTCTTATATCACTGATTGAGATCTGAGCCCTGCAGCCAATGGGTTCCCTCCAGGGCCTGCTGGTGTTTTTGAGAGCTTTCTGTTAGTCTTTGTTT
This sequence comes from Bujurquina vittata, assembly GCA_015106715.1. Lineage (NCBI taxonomy): Eukaryota > Metazoa > Chordata > Actinopteri > Cichliformes > Cichlidae > Bujurquina > Bujurquina vittata. The sequence continues at coordinate 64,977 of VUQK01043369.1, read as the reverse complement.
AAAGTTTGTTTAGGTGAGGTTGCGTGGGTTTCCTGTGTCATGGGCTGTGTTAAGACCAATCCAAACATCTCCACCTAGTATTATGTTACTACTACCCTTAACCTTACATCAACCTGGAGATGTAACATCAGTATTAGTGTGTGTGATTCGTTCGGCTTTAGTTACCGTGCCTTCCTTAGGTGCAGGTTGTACTGCAAGTATTGTCAGGTCCTGGTTATCAGCAGAGATGTTGGATGGTAAATAGGGTGGGGGGTCAGAGTGAAAATTTATAGGTGAATTTTTGCAAACATGAGGGCTGATGTAGAACGTTTCAGGGCTAAACACTGGATCTTTTCTAGCGATGTTCCACCAATAGGAACATTCCACCAGTAGTGTTCCACCGGTGGAACAAACTTTTGGATATTTAAATCACAAGTCTCTAAATGTTATTGCTTTTTTAAAAAAAATAAACTTTGTCTTTTGATAGTGTGGTGGTTAATGCTATTGTGTGTTGCTTTTGTAGCTTTGATTTAAATTTGTGGGTTTTGTGGTACTACCACGTGGGACCCAGTCCAGGGTTTGAAGATGCGATTCATATTGTGTTTTCATGAAATCTGTTGAACTCACTGACGAAGGCTTGCATGCCAAATTGTGCTGCATTTAAATTTTTATTTAGAGGAGAGTTCCTTGAGGCAAGAATAATTAAAATCTGTCCTGTCCCATTGAAATTAATGAGGATAATGCTTCAAAATAAAAATGTATTTCAATATGGCTCGCTTTTAGTTTGAATTTAAGCCACTGACGTTCTTTCGTAACACTTGCTTAATTCCACCTTTATAGCAGTTTTTTCACAGGTCAGTGATTTGACAGTAGCCGTGCTGGCTGATGTAACATCTGATTATAGATTGTAGATGGAGGAAGAGGTCAGCCTGTCCACAAAGCAAACAAATCTACTGGAAGTCACAAAAGAAATTACAATGTGAGTCATTCTCCTGCACTGTGCTGCTGCCTGAACGCAGGGTTTCCCCACGTGCCAAATCTCATTTTAACCCCAGGCAAGCAGACACACAAACATGCTTTATTTACAGTGAAAATTGCATCCAAAAACTTTTGCACCTCCGAAGTGAATATACAAATGTTCATATAACCTTATTGTTATTTACAAGTATCTGACTGCTTCAGGTAAATTGCAGCAGCGTTCCACGAGTACTGAGAGTGATATCCTTAGCAGTGTTTGTACAGTACACTTTACTGTTCCGTATTAGTCATAGTTTGGTTTTCTAAGAAAAGACACGTGAAAAGGAGACACTGCAGAAGCTCTTCAGCTATGAACCGCTGCTTTCGTTTCAAGATGAAGGAATGAGAATCGCGTTTGAGTCCTTAAAATTTAAGCACAGCTTTATAAATGTAATGCATTACTTTGGCCTTTGTTGCTGTGTCTTTTTTTTATAATGTTTCATACAGGTTAGTGCACACAGTCTCACCACAAGAGGGTGCTGTTTGCTAAAATAAAATACCCACACAAAACCAAAGCCGTCCTCATTAAATCCTCAGTCACTGATGTCACTGAGAACATGAAATACAAATGCTCCTCAGCTGTTTACCTGCTGGCATTAAAATTTTGATTAACAGAAAATATGGAAATTAAAGTGGTAATCATTGTTGAACCCCTTGTGAATAAATACCTGATCCTGGTCTCTTCTCAGAGAGGGATCTTTGAACAAGATGTACCTGAAGAAATTGGATTTTAAGATGGTTTTATACGCATAATAATCACACTTAAGTCTTTCAAACAGTGCATATGATTAGATAATAGTTTTTTTTTCTTTCACTCAGTGTGACTAAAACCAGAAAAACACTCAACACCCATTTTAACATGCAACGTGCAACATATAATCATGTGATCTGTAATGTTTATGCCACTGCTTAGAAACCATATTTAAATGCTTCCGTAAAACGACACTGAACAATCATCCACAGGTACTCACACCAGTTTACTGAAAAGGTGACTATCAAATTCTGTACCTGCTGGCAAAACATTAAAGGCCTCTGATCAAAGCCAGACTTTGCAAAAAAAGAACCCACATATGTACAAAGGTTTCAATCCTTCTAGCCCACAAGTGAGTTACAGCACGGCTGATTTAAGGTGATGATAAGAGTCAGGTTAAGGTGGGGAAATTTACAGATGAGAGAAATACGGGTAGGCAGGCATTAAATCGCTTAGCGGAAATGTATTTCCTGTGGCTGGGATCTTTTGCTGTTCTAATTTTAATCATCTCTGTTGATTCAGTAAGTTTCAGGGGTCCACTTTGCCATCAGCTCTTTCGGTGACTTTTAGAATCATTTGACATTTTTTTGGGGGGGGGGGGTTGAGGTCGGTTCCAAGCAGAAGGCTTTCAAAGCCACAGGTTGTATAGAACAACAGTAATAACTGTGCCTCAGACTTTGCTCTGCAACTGTTACTGAGTGTAATGTTGAGATAAAGATCGTGATACACAACATTAATGACATTCTTGGGGCCTAACTTCAGTGAGGTGTGAAACGGGCTTCCTGTGCATGTACAGTGCAGTTTGGAAGGAGGAACCTGCAGCACGTGTTTCTTCTTCGAAAAATGTCAGATCAGGGCAGCATTTAAACGCGCCTCTGCGTAGTTACTGTTGGTTATTTCCATTTTTTTCTAAGGCCTCCTAAACTAAACATGTCAGCAGCCTGTTGTTGCCGCCCAGATAACGTCGAATTTGTACAGTTAGGCACAAAGTGTGATAGCCTGATCTCACTCAAATCACTATGAAGAGTTGGTTAAACAAATCTTCTCTGGATAAAACTGAACAAAGCACTGGAGTCACATCTAAACCAGCTGACGCTATTTAATTGATAAGAGATTAGTGAGTAAATTTCAATGATTAGGATTTTTTTCTAATTTTTATATTTTCTTTTAAAGTTTACTTGTATAGTTAGTCCATAATTTTAAAATACTAGATTTACCATTTTAAATTCTTTAAAATGTATTTCTCCTTCCCTGTCAATGAAAAATCCAGAATCTATAAATATGCAAATATATTATTACTGTTAAAAAAGTCTGTGGTAGTGTTTTAGTGAGACGCTTGGTCAGCACATATAATATTGTGTTATTCTAGATAAAACTGCACCAGCAGGACATGCGCAATTAAAATCATCTCCACCTTCAACAAAAAAGAGATGCACATATTCATGAATCAATTATTATTATGCAGCAATATAACGTCTATGATTCTGCATAATGATTAATTTTACTTTAAGCATATATTGATATTGAAACTTTTGTGCTGCTTGAGAAAGATTAGGATGTTTACTTCAGAGAAAATCTGATGAGACGAGTTTCAGCCTCTTTTCAAGAAGTACCGTCTGGGATGTAAAAGAGCCAGAATATTGTACCCAGTGTTTTATCCGTCAGGTTTCTACATTTCATTCCACATCATTTGTTCCTGAATGCCTTATTCTGGGGGGGGGGCTTCCTTCACAAGGCTGCACAAGGCTGAGCAGAAGGAAAAATTTAGTTTCCTCACCCAACGCAACATTCTGTTATCATGTAGCCTGAATCCAGCTTAAACATTATTCTACCCTTAACTCCTCACTCCAGTGGTCAAAGTCTCAAGCATGTCCTCACTAAGATAAGCCTTCCTTCTTATCAGGGGCATCAAGAACAAGGTGTTCAAGAGCTAAATACAGCGTTTTTCAGGTTCATTTGCATCCCCATGCCTTCCTGCTGTATTACACTGAGAGTAGTAATGCGTAATAACCTGAAAATGCTTCTGCGATGAATTTAGACCCTTTAAGTAAAAGTTAGAATCCCACATAAGTAATATTATGAAAGTTTAGTTTAATATAGTGAAACTACTTAAAGCAAAAATACACATTTTGCAGAATCACAAACAATTTGTGAATAGATCAGAATATGTCATGTGTCATTTTAATGTTTTAACCCTTTATTACCAACAATATTACAAAAGTCTGCCAGACCTTATCTTTGCATTTTTACAGGCTGTAGTGCCCCTTTTTTTTTGCAATGTTTCAACTTGCTATACATCAGTGGAATCTTTATATTCCACATTTTAATATGTATGAAAGAAGTCCATAGGAACTACAAAAGGTAGGTAAAAGATGCACAAACCCGCAAAGAAATTGAAAATTGTTTAAAATGTTGACACATTTTTCTAGATAAACAAAAGCCATAGCTGTATCCTTCAAAACTGTAACTGAGAAAAAGTTGCACAGAGGCCTTTCAAACCACAGAAAATTAATTTTGAGTGTGTTCATAGCTTCATTTTTAAGATACACGCATTTCTTTATAAACTGTAGGAAAATCAAACAAAAAATGCCTATTGTGCAAAATCTGCAAAATATGAAGTAACAGTGTTGGAGAACAAAGCATATGATTCACATCCAAAATCAAGTTGAAGAGAAGACGGTAGAATTAATGAGAAACAGTCCAAACAGGATGCACCCCACTGCTTCTTATATATTACATCTGAGCCCCAAAGAGGACGAATGGTGAGGTTTAACAGTCCCTCCCTCCTGAGCTATGCATGTAAACACTGTGTCATTATTTCTGCCTGGATGCCCTATGGCTTCCCCCGAAAAATCCCACTCAGTCTCCCCTCCTAACTCTTAAACATCACACATATTTTTCAGCTATCCCCACACCCAACCCCAAAAACAAAGATCAAATGGTGGTAGAGCCCTTAAGTGAAAATCGTAGTTTTTCCAGCTTGAGGTTATCGAGAACTTGCCTCACCCAGTGGTCAAAAGAAGGAGGGATACAAAGTTTCCACTTCTGTAAAATAAGTCTGCGGGCCAAAAGGGTGATGAAGGCTAAAGCGTGTTTCAAAGAAGGCAAAAAGGTCCAGGTCTGGAGGGCTGCCAAATCTAGCTGACAGAGGATTGGGGAATCACCAGCACTTCTAGACAAGAGAGTGAGGGCGTGATGGGAAACATCTCTGGAGGTAAACTGACTAATCATTCACTTTTGGTAAAACCTCGATGACTCTGTAGAGACTTTAAAATAGAGCCGTCTGAATCACCAGATGTCTCATGGAGCATGTGGCACAGAAGCTGCTTGTTTTCTGCTGTCTTGTTTGTTCTTCACAGCGCAGAATGACTATTTTTGTGTGTGTGTGTGTGTGTGTGTGTGTGTGTGTGTGTGTGCAAAGAAAAGAAGTTGTTTTTAACCATGCGATTCAAATTCATTGTGAATCATCACGTGACTCAAATAATGAATAAGTCTTACAACATCCATCCATCCATTTTTACCTGGTGTTGAATTTTTTTTAATTTCCCCTAAAAAATACGGAAACCATTAAGATATTGTCTATGTGAGAAATGCCCTCTTGTAATTGATTTTTTGTACGTTTTGTACGCTTTTTGTTTTCTTCTTCCCTTTTAACCCAATTTAACCCAATTTAATTGAAAACAGAACAGAAACAGAATGTAAAAATATTAAAATACATGTGTTTTTTGTAGGGTATAACTGATACATTATTCATGCAAATAGTTTAGAAACTTTACCGAAACAGCACAAACAATATTTTAATTTTTAAAAATCCGTCACAAAAGTCTTTTCCTAAAAACCTGTTTGAAGAAATCAAATTGCTGCTCCAGATTTAGAACAGAAAAACACATTTTCCGGTCCCGCTCGTGTGATTTATAATTCTCGGATCAAATTAGTGCTGGATTCTTTGAAAGCATTAATGCCCTCTGAATTTATGGCACACAAAGTCATTTCTGCTCGTATTCTGAGTCACAGTCACATCTCCTGCTTTCTGATACCTCCTGCACTTCAAAGCAAAGTTAAAGTTGTTTGAAAAAACTCGACAGCGAAAAGAAGAAGTAGAAACAGAGCTGCTTCTGCAAACTTCAGGGAGCCGTTTCTTGTCAGTCTGTGAGTCTCGTGAACTGTGTCAAAAAATTTGTCCCCGCCCCGCCGCGCTGAGCGTAAAAACTCCCTGAAAATATTTCCTCCTCACACAGTCTCAAGAGAGGAGCTGCTGTGTGAATGGTGATTGTGAATGGCAGAAGATTGTGGGTGTGAGATCACAACGTCACCGTCTTCCTTTCAGTCTTACAGGCAGACCTGGGCGAAATGGTTGGACTGACTTTCTCGCACTTAAAATGTTCTTCACGTGCAAGTCATTCACATCATATCATCCTTGGTAAGTGTCTAGAAAATACTTTTTTTTTCTTCTGTCTAGTTGGCAAACTACCTATTTTAGAGCTAGAAAATAAATATTGATATTGTTCACATTCAAGGTCTGATCCTTGTCTATTACGCGACACTCTCCTTGAATATTGAAGCAGCTCAAGGTAGGCTTGTGTTTCTTTTTATCACAACTTTTCAGCCTATTCATTGTGTCGTGATTTAAATGTTGATTAGTACTGTGTGTAGTAGAGTTTTCCAGTAACTTGTGGTGCACTGCTGTGTTGTGTTGCAGCATTTGACATATAAGTAAGCGAGATCAGTTAGTTCACTTCATCTTTGAAAAAATTTGCTTCATATAAATTGCTTCAACATGTTTTAGGCCACTGCAGAGAGGAACAGTTTGGCTCTGTTTACCTTTAGCTTCATGAGGCAAATCACATTATACAGTCATGATAAAATGAAGGTAAACCCTCTGTCAGCTCTAAGCTTTTATTATGTCCTATGTGAACAGTCCTACTAGAGCCGTGAAGTTACAGCAGTGCAAATGTTGCAATCTTGCTGGAATTTGCATATTTAGGTTGTGATGCAGGAACGTTCTGCTGCCGAATCTGCTGCTCCGACTCTTTTACACAATTACAGCTTGACGCTGATTAGAGCAGCAAAGCATGACATTTTACACTGTGTCATAATTTATTTAACAAAACTTATGCAAAAATGCAGAAACAATGTGTGAAAAACTAAGTACACCCTTACTGTTTCCATAGGAATTAAGAGGGTAAGTAGCAGCCAGGTGCTGCACTTGAATAAAGAAGAGATTGTGGTAGTTTGCAGTTCTGGAGCCTTCAGGTGTGTGTTAACACAATGTTGTTTGGAAGGATCATGGCAGCTCATCTTAGGTTTGTAAAATAACATCTGAACCAATCACAAGATGTCTGGAACAGTGTACTTTGGACAGACACGACCAAAGTGCAGATGTGTGGCCATAATGGATGGCACCATATTTGGATAGAACCAAACCTCATACCAACTGTCAATGCTGGCAGAGTGGGGGGTGATGATTTGGGCTTGCGTTGTAGCCACATGACCTGGGCACCTTGTAGTCATTTAGTGGCTCATGAACTCCTCTATACACCAAAGACTCTAGTAGTCAAATGTGAGGCCATGAATCTGACAGCTAAAACTTGAATCACAGAACAAACACTCAAAGTCCAGACCTCAACCTGATTAAAATGCAGGTTTGTGGGTTTAAGCTGCACTTAACCCCACAAACCTCAATGAACTGAAGTAACCCTGTAAAGACGAGTGGGCCAAAATTCCCACGCAGACTGATAGAGTTGTACAGTAAGCCATAACCATGGCGTTTACTTGGTTTTTCACACACTTCTTCTGGATTTTACAGTCGTTTTTATATGTGAAGCCTTAGACTTAATACAGGGTATACTTCCTTTTTACCACAACTGAAAATTGTTGGTGACATAATTCAGTTTTACCCTTGATTCTTCAAATGATCCCCAATAAATAGTTTTTGTGTTTTGAACAGTCTTAATTAAATTTTCCTTAAAAAAAAATTATTATTAAAAGCACCTTCAATCACAAGATTTAAAAAATGCATTCATCCAGAGTGAGATAAAAGTGGCTCGTAATATTTCATGATATATGTAATATTTTGTGATCTCTTTTCATGTACCATCTTCATATGCAGAGACCTGCGACTCAAACAGAATTTCTTCCAAATATGAGCATTGCAAACTTCTCCCAGGTAAAGACAACATATGTGAGTCATCCTGCGCTGATCTGAAATCAGATTAGAGACATGGAAATGTTCATTAATGGTTACTGTGTGCTGCCTGTTTTACAGATGGAGTCCGTGATTTGGACTGTTTTAAGGAACACACATCATATTTCACATGTGTGTGGAAACCTGGGAAACACACATCCAAAAAGATGCATACACTTGTCATACAACAGTAAGTACTGTAGTTTTGTGGTTTTTTTTTTTTCTTTTTGCCTTACACGTTCACACACAAATGTGAAAACATGCCTGTTTGTAATAAATATGCCGTTTCTCCTTCTAGAATCACAAAAAACAGTTGCAAGGTTTATAATAACATCACTGGACTCTTGAGAAAGGGCTCAGTCTATAATCAGTACAACGTGACCGTTCAGGTTTTTGAAAACAGCGAGTCAAAAAATTGCACCAAAGCGGTTTTTGAAGGTTCTCCAAAGAGCCTGGGTAAGTCTTTTTTTTTTTTTTAAATTTTTTTTTTCACCGTTTTTAAGAATACAGTTTAAA
>VUQK01043365.1:0-23540 GCA_015106715.1 Bujurquina vittata | reverse complement strand
AACACTCAGGTCTTCTGGTTCCGGTCTACATTGTATCCCCAGAATCAGAACCAAACATGGAGAAGCAGCTTTCAGATTTTATGCACCTTTAATCTGGAACAAACTCCCAGAAAATTGCAAAACAGCTGAAACACTAAATTCCTTTAAATCAAGGCTGAAACCCCACCTGTTTAAAGCTGCTTTTAATCACTAGGTCACAAACAAATCCAGGTGAAAGCTACTCTAAACAAAATATCTTATTACACACTCCCTATGATTATCACGTGTAACTGCTTGATTATTTCTATGATTATGTGTGATGATTTGATGTTTTGATTATTTGTTGTGTACGACACTGATGTTTTAATGCTTTTCATGATTTTAATGCACATCTGTTTGATTATCTTATGATGTAAAGCACTTTGAATTGCCTTGCCGCTGAAATGTACTATACAAATAAATTTTTACTTACTTTACTTACACATTACATGCATCATTGTCTCCTTAACGACACAGACAAATCGTCTGCTTGTTTTAAGCACGTCTCAGTGCGGTCCTTCGCATGTTTCCATTTCTGTCACTTCTGTAGCTGTCCCGTCATGTTATTGTCTCCCCAGAATGAGTTCCGCTGTGCTTTGTGAACTTTGTTTTTTTTTTTAGTTCTGTTGTGTTTTCTTTGCTTTTGCAGCATTTTTCTATTTGCTGGTGATCTCCTAAGTTGCAGTGTTTTTAGCCTGTCAGGGCCACCGTACAAATCACTGTTATGACATTTAAGAGTTACTTGAAGAGGTCCATGCATTAGAGCTTTTGCAGCTGTAATGCATGTGCATGGGTATTTTTGCATGTTTTGCTTCATTGCATATTTGTAGGAGTTTACCTTTTACATTTTGGGAGGGGAATAAATAATTGATACAAACATGCATCATTAAGATTTGTGTCAGGAAATTGACTGCGATTGCACTGTATTTTCCACTGAAAAAGCATGTTTTCTTCAGTCATTCAGTCATTGCTTCTGGGAGGGCTGGATTATTTCAAATGCCACACGGAGACATGCCATCTATAGCGGTATCTAGGCTTTGTTGAGTGATGATTAGCTGAGCCTCACCTTTCTGGTCCTCAGTAATACAGTTGCACTGATGCAACAAACAGATACAAGGATGCATCTTGTGTGGTTATTACAGGTTATTACAGGCAGTCAAGTTTACTTTTCACAGTTAGTGATGGGACCCAGTTCTAGTGGCAGCTATAGATGCAGTTGCAGATGCCATAACACCATCATCTTCATTGTGTAAGATGATGGGGTATGCTTACAATCCTGGGCTGTTTCTCTCCTGCATATTTTTCTCTTTTCCATCATTCTGGGACAAGTCTGTCCTGGTTTCATCTGTCCAAAGATATTTTTTGGTTTCTTTTTCCAGAACTGGATGAACTCTTAGATTTTTTCTAAAGTACTAGTAAGAGCAGTAAAGAGTAGTCATATTACCAGTTATCACAGCTGCAGCCACAGCCAGGCAACAACTGTGCTCATGAATGATTGGCTTGTGAAGCCATGACAAAAAGGGTGGACACGCACTTTTGCCAATTTAGTAAAGTCATTTTATTAAGCAAACTGAAGGGTGTGTATGCGTGTGTAAGGTGCAGAAAACAAAGTGAAGAAACTAAAAAAAACACACTCTTACATGTTAACTTGAAAGAAAACTTTTAGCACATTATTAAATGCTTACAGAGACTTGTGTGACAGTATCACGCACATATCTAAGGTTGCCTCATTAAGTATTTTAGCTCATGGTTGTTGCCACTTTCTCACAAATCCATTTCAATCTGCCTCTACATCCAAAATCATTCCAAGCTTTGAAGAAGTTTTCTATGGGATGCAGAGCTGCACAGTCTTCATCATGCAAATCGTTTGGCTCCCCATCAAACCAGTACCTGAAGGAAATGAGACAGTATTTGCTTTCACTCAATCCACATTATTCATCTTTTGTCTCATTTATTTATTTTTTTATTTAATATTTTTACATTTATTATTGAGGAGAAGGTAATGTTTGTAAGTGGCATTTTCCTGCAAATGCAAAAACTGACTGTTGTTTTATACAGTTTCACATATTAAACTCTCACCCTTCAACAAGAAGCGTTCCATCCCACCATTTCCAAGTTCCTTCCTCATCGAGATCTCTCAGTCCAATCCAGAAGCCCACTGAGGATTTGATTTTATGATTTATCAGGAAATTTACTGTCCAGTTCTAATGAGAAAAGAAACAAAAATAAAAATACGTTTTCAAAAATCATTGTGTGAAAAGAGCTGCACAGAATTATGAACTAACCTCTTTGTCTTGGCTGTTTATGATTAAAAGATCTCCTCCGTGCAGCTGACAGAAATCTCTGGACTCTTGCCATGTTTTCAGTTGATCTGATTTCAAGGGAAAGTAGTAACACACAGAGTTCTTTAAGATCCATCCTGCAGGACAGTGTTTGCAGCCATCGCCTGTGTTCAAAGAAAATAACACCGTTATAGAAAACAATAAAACAAATCAGTATGCTTTTATATATAAAGAAAGGAAAGAACGGGTCTTACTAATCATTGGCAAGTATGATCTCATGGTTTCAATTTCCTTTGTGATTGCTTCAATCTGACTTTTGTAGTCATTGCTTCTTTTTGTCTGATATTCAAGCTCCCAGTTTGGTTGCGTCTGACGGCTCGTCTCACTGTCCAGCTGCTTCCTGGCGTCCTTCATGGCTTCTACTGCAGCCTTGTAATTGTTCTTGAGGTCGGTCACCTCTTTGCTGATGCGTTCAGTATCATCGAGCGTGAGGTGAGTATCTGTGAGTTTGTTATCTGCAAGCGTTAAAAACAGTGTTACTGCAACAAAGGACTTAATTCTATTTTATTTTTCTCTTTTTCTCATTAATAAGAACCATTTCAGTAATCACTAATTTTCTAGCATAAAATAACCACTTTGTGCTTTAAAACATTTGCCTTACTTTTATTATCTTACTTTACATTTTATTATTTATCCTGCTTACAAAATTCAGCGTGTGGGCATTAAGAAATTGTTCAGTAATGTCCACTGTGCACTGCACACAGCCAGACTGACTTACAGTGGACTCCCAAGCCAATGTCAACTATCAGCAGAACAGCCGCGAGGAACGCCAGGCTCACAGCAGCCAGTCTGTACCATCTCCCATGACTCAGAGTGAACATGGACACTAAACACAGAAGAAATTAGTTTTCTTTTTAATGGCATGGATTTTCATGTGCAAAAAAACAAAAAATAAAGACAGGCTAATTTAGTGTTTTATTTTAAAGGTTTTTTTTTTCTTGTTTGTTTGTTTTGCTTTGTTACCAGCTGAGCTTTGTAAATGCTTGTCATATCTTGTTTAGGGACAGTGACATTCAAGAACAACAGGGTGGGTTTTTAATATTAATAGATGAACCAAAATAATAACTGCTAAAAGTGCAGACACAGTAAAGCAAAGAACAGCAGGGACACAGGTGAGGGACAAGAGGCAGGTGAAACTAATTTACAGTCAGGGAACGAAAGCAAAACTAACCTACAAAATAAATAATGAACAGACAAGGAAACACAAAGGGACCGAGACCTAAACACAGAACAAGACAGGGAGGAACCACCAAGGGAAACACCAAAGGATTGAAACACAAAGAACTCAAAAGTGGAAGCTGAAGCTACGTAAATATCTCAGACCTTGAGGTAGAACAGTGAACTACTTAAACTCTCCAAATACTGAACTGTCAAGAACCACTGTGTATGTGAATGTTTGGCAGACTTGAATGAAGGATTAAGGAATAAATATTATTTGGCAAACTTCAATGCTTCACAAAGAACCACAAAAGAGTCATTGTGTTAGGAACCAAAGGATGCCACATCATGATGAAAATTAAAAACTATCAACCTACAAAGGGCTGAATTCAAAGACACCCTAAAACAATGATGCAGCAGGGTAAATTTCATTGCGGCAACTCAAACTGTACTTAGTAGTTTGTGTGGCCCCCACGTGCTTGTATGCATGTTTGACAACATCAGGGCACCTAATGCTCCTAATGAGACAACAGATGGTGTCCTGGGGGATCTACCCCAGATTTAGACCAGGGCATCAAAGATCTTTTTGACAGTCTGAGGTCCGACCTGGATGGATTGAAACTTAATGTGTCAGAGGTGTTCTACTGGATTTAGGTCAGGTGAGCATTGTGCCAGTCAAATATATATCAATGTAAGGTCTAAGCGAAACAGGAAGCATACTAAAAGCAAATACAAATCCCATAAACATGAATTAGATTTCTGAAATAACGAGAACAAAAGTCAAAATACAAAAAATTGAAATCAAAATTTGATTAGGACTTTTAGTGAAACCAAACCAAAAACACCAAATAATAAATCAGAACTCAAAACTCAAAAGCTCAGGACCATGACCATTTTCTGTCATGGTATGTCAACAACACCATAAATCTGACTATGGAAGCTGATTAAATAAAAATGTAACACAATATACCACGGTGCCAGTTAGATTGATGACGAGGAGGATGCTCTTCATCGTGCAAGTCTTCTTCACAAATGAGGGTCTTAAATCCACCATCAAAATTACCGCCTGCGCGCTCCCTCTTGTCCTCCATGCTCACTGTTCAGTCACTATCAGTCATATGCCGCTGCACTGGAGCAACAATCGGGCGGGGCGTTGCCCTGTGCTGGCGCAACTTGTAGCTGCTGAGCTCATCAACCATAAATTCTTGATCAATCAATTCCAGTTAAATCTGCAATGTTCGGGGACAAAAACAGAAGTGAAATAGTTATTATTCGACTCTGGTTTTAATATTCAGTTTTCTAATACTGAGGATGTGAATGTGCTGACCCTTCAAAAAGGCCTCAGTGAATCAGTCCTGGATTTGGCATGAACCACAAATTACAGGTTCTAATATTATAAATACAACCTGAGATGAACGACTGCACATCAATATTACACTGTTAATATTTACAAAAACTAGGACAGAATGCAGAAGCAGTCTGGTATGAAATTAAGTGCCCCCGTGATTAGAAGAAATCATTTTCTGTATGACTTTATTAGTCTCTCACATCACTGTGGAGGAATTTTGCCTCCCTCTTCTTTACAGTATTGCTTCAACTCATTGAGGTTCATGCACAGCATTTAGAGTCTCAGTACAGAATTTCAGCTGGGCCACTGCAGCATCTTGATTCTTTCTGTTTTCAACCATTCTGCTATCGATTTGCAGTTGTGCGTGCAATCTTTGTTCTTTTGCATGAGCCGCTTTGGGCCAAGCTTTAGCTGTTGGACAGGTGGCCTCACATCTGACTCTAGAACACCTTGGTGTACAGAGGAGCTCACGATCAGCTCAATGACTGCGAGACACACAGGTCCTGCAGGTGTAATATGTGCTCAGACCCTCATCCCTCTGCCAGCTGGTTAATTTAAGACCTGCTGAGGACTCGAGGATTTTATTGTGTGCAGTTTAGCAAAACTTTAGAAGAGAAGGGAGGGTGTATTTTGTTTTTAATGTGAATGTTTCTTTTCCTTTATTTGCTTTTGAGGGAGTCTTTTTCTTGTTTTCTTGTTTGTGTGGTTTTGTTTTCTGGCACTTAAAAAAATTGAGATTCATTCATGTTTCTGGATTTTTGTATGATTGCTTTCTTTTGGATAGAAATCAAGTTCAGCTTTGAGTCTGGTGGATTTACAAAAAAGATAATAATGTATTCATATCACTCAGATGCTTGAGCACCAGCAGAGTAAGTCTTTCTACCCTGTATTTACCTGATAATGTCAACTCTCTGATGAACTCTGATGAAGAGGATGCAGGCAGATTATTAAAATCATGCATACAAATAAAACACAGAGATGCGCATAATGCTTTAATGTTGTTATCAGCATTACATTTTGTAAGATGCAATGACTGCTAAAATTTACTTAGAATATTACAAATTCAAAAATGCTTCAAAACAAAACATGGAATATTTCAAGTTGCTGGAGTGGAATATCAAGCGTTTATCTTGATGGTAATTCACATATCCAGTCTAACTGATGACTGTGGCAGTTTCCATCGAAGCGAGTCTTCCAGGGATTAGTGGCAGAGTAAATGACAATCACACAGTTTTCTTCTTCGACGTTTGGTTCTCCGTCCACCCAGTACCTGAGGAAAGTCAAGATAAATAATTAAGTGTAAATAATCCACAAAATTCTGTTAATGATAATCTTGCTTCTCCTACCTTTGTTCCACCTCTGTGACATTATTAATCCACACCCATGTTCCCACTGTCGCTATGTCAGTAAGACCAACCCAGAATCCATTTGTCCAGAGATGAGACCTGGTTTTTAGACTTTTCATGGTGTTACCCACAAATGTCTGTGTGAAAAAAAGATCCATTTTTTTAAAAAAGTAAATAAAACATTGTATGTAAGGATGCACCATCAGAACCTCCTAAACCTTGTTTTTTCTGTGGACTATCCAGTTAGATGACTTAGGTTTTTTTGCAAGCTTCTTCTCTGGCTTGTTTGCACCCACCTGCTCTTGCTGGTAATCGATCACAATCAGGTCAGAGCCACGTCTGACGCAGTCTGCTCTGCTGTCGTGCCAGTTCTTTTTACCAGCAGAGGAGTCGGTGGAAGAGAAGAAATAGCAGGACGAGTTAAAGAAAATCCATCCAGGGAGGCATCTACCGCAAGATCGCTCTGAGAGAAACAAATGGGTTCTTGTCATTTCAGGTACATCAGTTTATTCCAAGTTGAAGAAAATTTGTAAGCGATAATGAGATTTTCTCACCTAAAGCTGATATGTTGGACTGCAGGTTTGTCTTCACTGTTTGCAGAGCTTCCACCTGTTTCTGATAGTCATCATTGACGGTCTTCAGCTGCTCAATTTTCACCTTTACTTCTGCATGGTCTTTGATCGCTCGCTCCAACGCCTTCTTGGCCTCCTCTTCGGCTTCGATCACGTCGCTGTGGTTGCTTCGGAGATATTCGAGCTCACTGAACAGTTGGGTTACAGCTGGGTGGGAAATGTGCAAGGAGCCCTCTTTGACTTTGGCACCTAAGAATATGATTAGTTTATTAAGAAGTGTTTTGAAATATGTGAAATCAACATTTGCCCGTATGTGATTGCTGAGAGTGTTCATTATCTTGGCTGTGATTAACTGTTACACAACCAGGCAGAAGTAAATGGTTTCCTCACATGAACTGTCATACTCACAGTTACTCCCAAGAACAACTGCGACTACCTAACTATTTATTTGTTAATGTTCACTGTCTTTGGAGTCACAGTGGAATTCTACAGTAAAGGGAAGCTTAAACTGTAAGGTTTAAACAGTCTTACTCACAGTTATTCCCAAGAACAATTGCGACTATCAGCAGAACAGCATTCAAGAGTCCCAGGCACAGCAGTACCCATCGATTACATCCATCCCCACCTATAATACAGGGTCACACATATAAGGACACAAAAGGGATCAATAAAGTTTAATTTAATTCAATTCAATTCAAAAGAAATAAAAAGTTGAATCAGACAGTTTTAGTTTTATTTATAATGATTTTCACATAACCATAAATCCCTTTGTGCTCATTTTGATCAGGTTGTTGACAGTTAAAGACAACTCAAAAGATGCAGCAAATAAATAGAAAGTTAAAAATGTGAATGAAACAGCTTAGAAGAATATTATCCCATCTATTACATATACCTTTACCATTTATTATACTACTTACTGCTTTACCAAGAGGAAAATTATAATAATTGCCACTTTATTAGTTAGTTATTTGGGCTTATTAGTAAGAATTTTTCATTCAGTAAAACTGGAACAAATACTAAATTTAAATAAATGAAATGACAGGCTGACCTGCATTTACTGAGGAAAAGAGTGAAAAAAATGGAGCATTGAGAAAATCAGGATTTCAGTGCCATACCTTGGTTGAAGAAAACTGGAGGAAACTTTGGCATAAATGATCCTGTACTCTGTGGATTCCCCATGGCAGTGCTGTAGTTTCTGCCACTAAGCTGCTTTCCTCCTCCTTTTATACATACATGGGCATGTCCCAGTGACTCACACATGCTCCATTAAGACTTTAACAGTTTATCAGAGACTAATTCATATAAAAATCCTCTTTAAATATTTCGGATTGAAAAATACAAATTTTGTTTGCATAAAGAACTAAACCCGAAGAATTAGACTTAATTGACACTTTAATAGGTGGTCAGCAGTAGACGATATGAACTGGGTGGGAAACCAACTTTGACTGTGGGAACAAGTCACTTTTCTACTCTTTAAAATTAAAATTTAAAAAAAGAGCCCCGAAGTCTGACCTGCATAGGCCCGTCCTCTCAGTGTCCTCCTCAGTCATGTTGGTTGCCACAATTGCAGCAGAAACACTAAAGTACTGTGAGCCGAATACCTAAACTGAGCTCGCACTGCAATAACTTATCGGCCATTTACTTACATTTGAAATTTAGCTCAGAGGGTACAGGCCTGGACACCGCTGCTGCTCACTGGATATTTTCTTTTTCTCACCACTCTCTGTAAACTCGCCAGATGACTGTGTGGGAAAACCTCAGTGCATCAGCACTTTCTGAAATACTCCATGATTAAAGTCACTTAAATAACCTTTCTTCCCCATTCTGAACTTCAGCATGTTTAAACGGCAGCTGAACAGATGCACTTAATAAAGTGACCAGTGATTGTAGATACTGTACCAGTGAGTTCTCAGAGCAAATCCATAAACAAAATAATACCATAGTCAATTGCCCACTTGTCCAGTCATCATAATTATTGGAAAATGTTATATGGCCAATATGGAAATATGGCCAAACTTGGAAATAAATCTACCCAACCATTTTGAGCTCAACCCACGGGTGCGTATTTGCTGTACTGTAACACTGTGGGGAACTTGGAAGGACCCTGCTTTGACTTTAGCACCTGAACGGGTGAAAAAACTGAGACAAGAGTGTGTTTCTGTCTAATCTGTGTCACAGCACTGTGCAGTCAAAGTCATATTTAACCAGAGTGCACAATAAACTTGAATACTGTAAATTATAACCAAACAAAGGTTAAAAATTGTAGTGGGGTTTTGCATTATTTATTAAGAAGAATGTTAAGAAGTTTTCTGTAGGCTACAAAAATAGAAAGATGTCCTTTATTACTATCCATAAAATGCTTATCTCTGCAGATGTTTAAAAGGGCCAATGACTTTGTTTTTCCTGCTTTGTTTTTGTTTCACACTGGTTCTGAAAGATGTTGAAATAATGTAACTTCGTGACCAAATCTTTGATTTAAAGTGTGTGTTCAGCAATTCATTTAAGTGAAATTTCACAAAAAACAGGGAACTGAAACTCCCAGAGGCACACTGACAGTCAGTTGCAATAGCAACAACAGTTATCAGTGTTCATCTTTCACAGGCACAGTAAAACCTGCAATAACAGAACATAAATAATGTTGCAATTTCTCATTTCTTCTCATGCTTTCCTATTTATCTCTCCTGCTCTGTGCCCATCCCAGTGCACTAAAAGTAAATTGAAATCTCTGATAGTTGAAATGAGTTTGTGTTCAAAATAATGAAACAAGCATCTTGTTTGCTGTAGACCTGCAGGTCTGTAAGAGTTTGGTGTGGAAGAAAGCCTGCACAGAGTCCTGACCTCAACCTGATAGAACACTTTTGGGATGAATTAGAGCAGAGACTGTGAGACAGAACTATTTCAGTGTCTGACCTCGCTAATGAGCTTCTGGAAGAATGGTCACAAATTCCCATAAACACTCCTAAAGCTTGTGGAAAGCCTTTCCGGAAGAGCTGAAGCTGTTATAGCTGCAGAAGGTGGGCCGACATCACATGAAACCGTGTGGATCAAGAATGGGAATCAATCAATCACAGCACTGTCAGAAATATTTTTAGCGAAACTCCTGCCACAATTTCCAGACATTTAAACTGTTTTATTACTTTTGTTCTGTGTGTTTGTTTGAAATGGATTTTCCCATACTTGCTGGCTGCATGGTACTCCATTAATGTGTTACAAAAGTCTTCCCGTCCCTCCTACAAATGTCTGGAATTTGATATCATGTGAGTTTACAGGGGCTGGACAATGAAACTGAAACACCTGTCATTTCAGTGTGGGAGGTTTCATGGCTAAATTGGACCAGCCTGCTGGCCAATCTTCATTAATTGCACATTGCACCAGTAAGAGCAGAATGTGAAGGTTAAATTAGCAGGGTAAGAGAACAGTTTTCCTCAAAATATTGCAATGCACACAACATTATGGGTGACATACTGTACCAGAGTTCAAAAGAGGACAAATTGTTGGTGCACGTCTTGCTGGCGCATCTGTGACCAAGACAGCAAGTCTTTGTGACATATCAAGAGCCACGGTATCCAGGGTAATGTCAGCATACCACCAAGAAGGACGAACCACATCCAACAGGATTAACTGTGGACACAAGAGGAAGCTGTCTGAAAGGGATGTTCGGGTGCTAACCCGGATTGTATCCAAAAAACATAAAACCAAGGCTGCCCAAATCAGGGCAGAATTAAATGTGCACATCAACTCTCCTGTTTCCACCAAAACTGTCCGTCGGGAGCTCCACAGGGTCAATATACACGGCCGGACTGCTATAGCCAAACCTTTGGTCACTCGTGCAAATGCCAAACGTCGGTTTCAGTGGTGCAAGAAGCGCAAATCTTGGGCTGTGGACAATGTGAAACATGTATTCTTCTCTGATAAGTCCACCTTTACTGTTTTCCCCACATCCGGGAGAGTTATGGTGTGAAGAAGCCCCAAAGAAGTGTACCACCAAGACTGTTGCATGCCCAGAGTGAAGCATGGGGGTGGATCAGTGATGGTTTTGGCTGCCATATCATGCCATTCCCTTGGCCCAATACTTGTGCTAGATGGGCGCATCACTGCCAAGGACTACCAAACCATTCTGGAGGACCATGTGCATCCAATGGTTCAAACATTGTATACTGAAGGCAGTGCCGTGTATCAGGATGACAATGCACCAATACACACAGCAAGACTGGTGAAAGATTGGTTTGATGAACATGAAAGTGAAGTTGAACATCTCCCGTGGCCTGCACAGTCACCAGATCTAAATATTATTGAGCCACTTTGGGATGTTTTGGAGGAGCGAGTCTGGAAACGTTTTCCTCCACCAGCATCACATCGTGACCTGGCCACCATCCTGCAAGAAGAATGGCTTAAAATCCGTCTGACCACTGATCAGGACTTGTATATGTCATTCCCAACTGACGCTGTATTGGCCGCAAAAGGAGGCCCTACTAATAAATTATTGTGGTCTAAAACCAGGTGTTTTAGTTTCATTGTCCAACCCCTGACAAGAGTCATTTTATTCCTTCAGAAGCCACCTGGTGGCCTCATAAAGGCATGAAGATTTTTTTAAAGGATGTTCTGAGCTGATTTTACAGCTACCCTGGATAAAAGAATTTAAAGATGGTGTGATGAAGAGCTGAGACTTTAAAACAGCTAATTATTTATTTAATAATGAGGGGTTTGTTTATTTTACAAAAGAGAGACTATATAACAACGCAAAGAAAATAAACTGATTGTCAAATTGTTCAATTAAACAGTACTATCAGACCAGAACTTCTCTAAAAACTTTGGCTCTTATCCAATCACTGATTTCGGGCCTTTTATATTTACAATTATCTACACAGCAAATAGATTTTTGGTGTGTGTGTGTGTGTGTGTGTGTGTGTGTGTGTGTGAACCATTTTCTGAATTTCTTCAGCTCTTTACTCAGATACCCACAGTGGGTCACGTTAGAGTGACCTTTTGTCCAGTGGGACAGTTAAGTCTTACAATATTCTACCTAGGATAAGCTAATTTAATGTAATTTACTTTTGCTATACTGACTCATGTTGATTCACATGCTTTGCTGTTATAGTCTCTAATGTGCACCCACATGGGGCAAGGAAGAATCACTTAGGTTATCACTGATATATTGCACAGTGCATCAGGGACTCTGCAGTAGGATGTGGAACATTTTTAATGAACTGCACCACATTGCTCACACATACACTGATCAGCCACAACATTAAAACCACTGACAACTGGAATGAAAAACACTGATCGTCTCGTAACAATGCCATGTTTAGGACATGCAGTTAATGTGGATGCTTTTTGTCTCCCCCTGCAGGCCTGAAAAACAAACAGCTAGTGTGCAGGTGTCAAAAACAAATAGATATAGATATATAGATTTATTAATTTATATATATATATATATAGCCTGATACAAAAATTGCTTAAGAAAATGTTGGATTTTTTAATGATTTATATATCAACCTGATGCTTTGGCACCCTGATTTGTCTAGTAACAACATTAGAAGCTGCTGGGGACCTTTTACCACACTGCAGTTGAGAGTGTGCTGACATATGCCATTACTGTGTGGTATGCCAGCTGCAGAGTGGATGACAAAAAAAGACTGCAGCTGAAAAGACTGTAGGCTCTCCTTTACCCTCTCTGGATGAGACAGCAAGCTCTCGATGTCTCTCCAGAGACCACTTCCAGCGTACTGCCCTCTGAAAGGAGGCTCAGAAGCATGAAAACAGAACATCAGAAAACAGATTCTTTCCATTGTCCATAAGGGCATTAAATACACACTTATAACACTGAGTACTCAGGTGCAATAACATATGTGTGATTTTAGTGACATGTCTATTTATTACTTTTAATGACATCTTTTAAATGACATCTTTGCTTTTATAGCCACTGTTTCATTGTTTTTAGTTTGTCTTTTCGCACCTTCAGATGTAGAACTGAAATTTCGTGTAGTCTGTTTTGCGCGTGATTCATGTGCTGCAGTTTTTTTGCTTTGAGTTAATGTAAGTTGGCCACACAGGAGCGATGGTAAATAACTAAATACAAATACTGATGCATATGTAAAAGACTCAGGAAGGAGACACCACACATGCGAGTTTCCGGGTCGGAGCGCTAGGAAAGGATGGGCAAGCTGTCGTTGTGTTGTTGTGTGTATCCGAGGTCAGCCCATTTTACTCGTAACTTGTGTATTCCTTAAGAATACTTCCTGAAACTATTTTATCCAAGTATCGTGTACTTGACAATTGAGAATCTGAGTGTGCTAGGCGGCGCTGTAACCTCGTTTGGCTAACTTATTAGCCGAGTCAAGCTGACTGACAAAACGCACCAGTGAGGTTCCCGGAAATAAACGTGTTGACTTTCAACATAAAATATACCACGACCCGCCTCAGGTTAACTCTTTTACTTTGAAACTTCAGAGAAAATTTGAGTGAACGTTCTTAATTTTGTTCTATCATACTTGACACTGGTGTAACCACTGAAGTTGCACGCATTTTTAGCTACATTGACTATAACAGTCATTATATACTATAAGTGGTTTTGAGAAATCAATTTTACTCGAACTTTGACGGGTCTTTTTTTCATTAGCCAACAGGTGTAGCATGCTAGACGCTTTCAAGGAGTCTTTCAGAAATAGTTGTCGTCGGGCCTGTTCGGGTTATTTTCATCACTGCCATTGGCTAACAAGTTTCTAAACAGAAATGGCACTGGAGGACTATGAGAGGCATTTGGACTCGTTAAGCTCGGAGCTGAGCAGCGGGTCTGTGGTCAGCGAGCGATCAGCTTTAGCCCCTTTTAATGGCGAAGAGGAGAAGTTGCATTACATTCCTATCCGGGTCCTCGGGAGGGGGGCGTTTGGTGAAGCGACTCTGTACAGAAGGACAGAGGTAAGCAGGGTATCAACATAGCCTGACTTTCTGCTCATGAATAGTATTGTTTCTCCATCAACTTTTCTTTATATCTGATGCTATGTCCAAAACGCCTCGCTAGAAGAGCTACTTTTTGCCTTGCAAGGGAATGCCTCACTGTTTTCCTATTTGCACATCCTTGGTATTTCTCGCCGTGGCTCTGAGAAATTCTTGGATGAGAACAGGATGAATGACTTTCTCATGCATTGCCTGTTTAACCTTTATTATACCTGACTGCAAGTCAAATGCGTGCTGTTATTCTGATGACATCTGGAGGGACCATTGTTTGAGGCTCTATTTGTTCTGCTTCCCTAGGACAACTCTCTGGTGGTATGGAAGGAGGTAGACCTGAACTCGCTTTCTGAAAAGGAGCGCAGAGATGTCATGAACGAAATAAGCATCCTCTCCATCCTTGAACACAACAACATCATAGCCTACTTCAATCATTTCATGGATAAAAATACTCTGCTCATTGAGTTGGAGTATTGCAATGGTAAGAGGATACACCACTCTTCTTTGAAGATCTGATTGAGGTTAGTTTGGGTGTTGCTCATCTGTGACTGAATGATAAATTGTCCCTTCATTGCAGGAGGAAATCTGTATGATAAAATCATCCAACAAAGGGGGAAACTGTTCAGTGAGGAGGTATGAATGGATCATTACTGGCTGCTTATTTTAAACAAAACAATCCTGATATATTTTAATCTAACATATTTTCTTCAGGTGGTCATATGGTACCTTTACCAGATTGCTTCAGCAGTGGCCCACATTCACAAGGCTGGAATCTTGCACAGGTAGGAGGATGTTCATGCTCTTACTGAAGGGTATCCAGCAGGTGCTTTTTGCTGATAAAACCTTTTTTGATTGTTTTTGTTTTCTTATTGCAGAGATATCAAAACTCTGAACATTTTCCTGACAAAGACCGACCTCATTAAGCTGGGCGACTATGGCCTCGCGAAAAAGCTAGACTCTGAGTTTTCAATGGCAGAGACTGTAAGTTGTGACTCCTTCCCCAGCCTCTTAAAACTGGAGGTTTGGAGGATGATTAAGGAAAGCTCAACAGTTGTTAATCATCTGTTCACTTTATTTACACTTGGTGTAGCGGTGGTGTGGTTCTTAGATTTGTGCCTGCTTTACATAGATGATTTCAAGATAAAACGTGTTCTGTTTCTTTGCAGCTGAGGCATCACTTGGTTTAGATTATCTTAGCAAAGATGGTGAGAACACATACTGTAAATGTAAACAATAGGTGTGTATATTTAGCATTCATTAGCCCCCTTGCTGCTGTTTATTAATGAGAATCTGCACTAAATGCAGGCGTTTACTGAGAGTAAACACATGAGTAGATACATGACTGTGTAGGATAGTTGTAGACATTATTTAAGAATCAAGATGATAGATCATATTTTGCTAATTTTCTCTATGCACTTTCTCTTCCTTGGTATGTTCAGTGTGTAGGAACTCCATATTATATGTCACCCGAGTTGTGCCAGGGATCAAAGTACAACTTCAAATCAGACATTTGGGCCATGGGCTGTGTCCTTTTTGAACTCTTAACTCTTACAAGAACATTTGATGCAACGGTAGGTTTTTCAAGCTTTCTGGTTGTAAAAGGAACATGTGTGGATTAGTTCCACCAGAGTGAGTTAATCGTGATGTTCCTTCCTGCACAGAATGCCCTGAACCTCTGCGTGAAAATAGTCCAGGGCAACTGGACTATGGAGTTGAACTCGGATGTTTATTCATCTGCATTGGTCAAGCTTGTGTACGAGTGTCTCGATCAAGTGAGTGAGAGGAACGGTCACAGTGTTGTTTCGAGTTAAACCAATGGTCTGACGCCGCAGATGGCACTGCTGTTGTTAAGTAACGAGCTTGGATTGATATCACTAAGACTTGTGATCTTTTTTGTGTTAGGATCCTGCAAAGAGGCCCACCACTGAGCAGATTCTGGACCAGCCATTCATTTTTTCCTGCCGACAGTAAGAACATTTTGCATCCTCTTATTCTCTAATTAAAATAAAGATGCATGACTCATTGACAGCTTCACTGTCTGACAGGGAGCTTGACGAGCGAGTTTGCCAGCTGAATTCAGCCATGAAGAGACCAAAGTGAGTTAACATTTCCACAGGTGTTTGTTCTCCATTTCACATCCCTGAAGGATGTTTTCAATGATTTTTGGTACGTGTGCAATAGGCTGAGTACAGTGAGTGAGAGTCCTGTTGCCGTGGTGACTCAACGCTCGAGGGATGTGTATTTCTGGGGTGGAGGGAAGTTCACCCCTCAGAAACTGGACACTTTCAAAGGAGGCAGCAGTGCCCAGTATGTGTGTGCAGGCGAGAGCCACTTTGCAGTTGTGTCAGTGGAAAAGGAGCTGTATACCTGGGCTGTAAGTATTAATGCATCACTCTGAGGAAGATGTGTTGGATCCAGTTGTTTTTGTGCTGCATTATAAGGAACTATCTCAACCCCTAGAATGTGCAAGGTGGGGCCAAGATGGTCGGCCAGCTTGGGCATGGAGACCAGGCCTCATACCGGCAACCGAAGAAGGTGGAGAAGCTGATAGGGAAGGCCATCCGACATGTGGCATGTGGGGCTGACTTCACTGCCTGTGTCACTGGTGAGTGAAGAAAGCTTCCTGCCCCGAGGTTCTGCAAAGCTTCAGCACAGCACTACAAATAGAGCTTAAAAAGGAAAAGTGGTTTGTAAAGCCACACCTTTTCCAATAAAAATTCTTCTGCTTCTTTTGCAGATGAAGACCAGATGTATATGTTCGGGTCAGACTATTACGGCTGCATTGGAGTGGAGGGCGAGCTGGGCATGGAGATTCTGGAGCCAGTTCTTCTGGAGTTTTTCGAAGAGCGACCTGTCCGCCAGGTTTCATGTGGAGATAACCACGTGGTGGTGCTGACTCAGAATGGCGACATCTACTCGTGGGGCTGCGGAGAGTATGGTATATAGGGTTGCTGTATGTATTGTTGTTTTTAGCTGATGTTTGTAAGCATCTGCCAGGTTGTTGTTGCTTTCATAATTGTGGCCAGTAGGTGGAGACAGTGCCACTTAAATTTAAAGCATTCAAAATTCCTCAACTTCTCATCTTTTTTTTCATACTGCAGGTCGTCTTGGCCTGGAATGTGAGGATGACTTCAATTCTCCTATGCAAGTAAGACTTATTTTAGTGTCATAGCAAAAGCCTTTTAGGAGCCAGTTTAATATCCAGTTAATATACACATCTGTTTTTTTTGTTGTTTTTTTTTTTGTTTTGTTTTGTTTTCCCCAGGTGGAGGTTCCTAAAGGCGCAACTATCTCGTCAGTGTCATGTAGCAGTGATGGGACCTTCTTTCTGACAGAGACTGGCAAAGTCTTAGCATGTGGAAACAATGAATTCAACAAGTTGGGGCTGAACCAAGGAATCTCTGGAATCAAAAACCACCCTGGAGAGGTAATGAGCTGCATTTAAAAAGTATTATAATAGACTTGCGCTCTGGCTTGTACAGCTGTGCTCATAAATTCCTTTTTTGTGTCCCCACGTGTGTGTTCTATGTATAATGATTAATTTCGCTGTGCGCATGATGACAATAAAGTTTCTATTCTATGTATTCCACACCAGGGTTACCAGGGGATCCCATATATCACCACACTGACCTTGGTAAAGCAGCTGTCTCGTTTTAAGATCCGAGTCATATCTCCAGGGAAGACGCACACAGCTGCCATTGATGGTACAGCAAAAAACTTTTAAGACGTAACTGTTACAGTTTCACAGAAGTTTCCTTCATATAATTTTTGGTTTTCCAGAACGTGGCCGTCTGATCACCTTTGGTTGCAACAAGTATGGACAGCTGGGTGTGAAGGACTTCAAGAAGCACCAAGGTGTCCAGGTCCTTGTCGGCCCCTTTGGAGGGAAGATAGTGACCAAAGTGTCTTGCGGAGATGGATTCACCATTGCAGCCACAGAGGGTAAGAACATGTACACTACTGTTGTTCAACTGTTGCAACAATATGAAAATTGTTATTTTTATGTCGAGGTGCATGGGAGTTTCTTTCCTTCCCAGAACAGCCTGTCAATAATGTATATTTTTTTCTTTTGCAGACAATCAGATCTTTGCGTGGGGAAACGCAGGAAATGGGAGACTCGGGATGCCTGCTGATAAAGGATTCGGTTCCGAGGTTTGCCCTGCCATGCCGAGGCCAATCTTTGGTTCCCTCCACCATGTCCCAGACCTTTCTTGCCGTGGCTGGCACACCATTATCATAATGGGTCTGTCTAGAAAATCACTGCAGAGACAACAGTACAATTTAATTTCATAGAACAGCCATCTAATTACTGCTTGTTTTTCCTTATTTGTAGAAAAAGTGCTCAACTCGAAAACCATCCGCTCAAACAGCAGTGGACTGTCAATTGGTAAATACTTTTTGGAAACTTGTATTTGGATTAATTTGGTTTTCATGCCAATATTCCTATATTTCTTTTTGGTGTGTGTGTGTCAGGGCTGGGCCAGGATGAATCTCCATCAACGTCTGTGGATCTGGACATAGAACCTGGTGCAGAGACGGAGTGTCGCGACAGGGGTCTCGGGGGTACACTGGAGGTTAATACAGATGATTGCTTCCTGGAAACCCCAATGATGTCAATGACGAATCGGACTGGGGACAGCTCCTGCCCTCTGTGGCTTAGAAAGGTTTGTTACCAGGAAAGCACAAACAAATAAGGGAATCTTGAATTAATATAAATCTGAATTGGGGCGTTTTCTTCCAACAGGAGCTCGAGAATGCAGAGGTCATCCCAATGCCAGACAACTCTGAGACTTCCACTCCAGACCAGCTTGCTTCTGTCTCTGAGAGCGTGACTTTACCATATGAAGAACTGAGGGAGCTTAAGGCTGCTGCAGCAGCAGTCAGCACTAAGAACGGCCTGTCGGTAAAGCAATCAGCTGCTGTTTAATGCAGTGTGCACTAATTTCAAGTTTATATTCTTGATAAAATAGCTATATTCACTCTTAACTTTCTCTGTCTTGGCTTTACAGACAAAACGAATGAGCTGTGATAAAATGAATGGACTGGTGCAGGCTGAGGGCTTGGGAAGAGGAGAATCTTGCACATGCTGCAATTCAAGTAGCGAGCTGGCACAGGTAACGTACTGAAAAAATCCAAACTGTGAGTAAATGAGTACAATGCAGTGCTACAGTGACAGCAGGGCTTTTGTTACAGCTGCGAGAGACAGTCGCTCGGCAAGAGACGAGGATCCAAATGCTCGAAAAGCAGGTGATTTTTTTTTTTTCTTTCCCTTTTTCCTTTCCAAAACTATCTACTTCAGATATCTTTGATTATTGTATAAATAACACCAAGAGTGCATCCCTGCTGTCTCCAGGTCAGTGAGCAGCGGAAGGAGAATGAAAGGCTCTGGGCGGCCATCGGTCGCTCAGCACTACAGGAAGCGAGATGTGACAGTAATGGAAACCATCCCTCTGATCGTACGCGCGGGGACGGAGGAGGAAGAAGAGGCGGACTCACAAATCATGGAGGCCGATCTGCCGGGGCCAGCGTGTGAGGCTTGACCTGCAGACGTCTTGGCTACTGAGGAAATGTCAAACCTCAGCACATACCAAGTTGAGCAATGGGGGGCAGACGCGCAGCAGAAACGTCACCCTCATTCCCACTCAGCGGTTACATGACAGATGTTAGCACAGTGCTACAGGATTACATTTTATTGCATATGTGTAATAGTATAACAGTGCATTGCACGCTCTCAGTGCTCACTTGTTTTCACCTGGGTGCGGTGATCCAGCTCAATCCTCCAGACAGAAGTGACGGCTGGATTTAATGAGAAGCATCGGACCTTAACGCCTGCGGGAGACAATCTGATCATAGTGTTGCGCTGCAACGTACAGCAGACGATAAGTCTACACGTTTGGTGGTATTATTGTTTTTTAGTGATGCTTCACCCCTTAGTGCCTCAGATGTTAGTATTTATTAAATACCAAATAAGGCTTAAGCAAATGTATCCAAAGTGTTGATACATGCAAAAGTTTTTCAGCCAGTATGCTGGCAGCCTCTTCCAAAGTGAGAACACAACACATGCGTCACATTTTGTTTCACTTTTCAAGTTTTCACTTCTTATATTCCTAAAAGGTTAAAGTGTTAAACACAATGCAGCCTCTGAAGCTCTTTTCATGTTTATGACACGTATTAGCTGTTGCAGACTTGTTCAAATTAACTCATGCAAACGTAGATGCATCTTGAATTTGCATGTTTTTAGTCGTATCGAGAGCACTTGTGTGAAGCGAGAAACTACTGATTTTTTTTCTTCTTCTTTTAATTACAGCTGGGTTACTTTTCCGTGTTACTGCAGCACTTGCAGGTCTGTTTTTTTTGTGACACTGAACACTTGAACGGTTTTGTGTAAAATGTGGTCTTTCAGGTGTTTCTTGTATAGCTGACTCAGCTATAAAATTATTTTTCTTTCATTTTATAACTTTCGTCTCTGACGCTTTCTGAATTTTTTTTTTTCCAGTTTTGTGTCATTTGTTAAACACCTGCCTTTTTTAAAGCTCTGCTAGGTCTGTTTATTGTGTGTTTGTTAGCTGTATGTATTTGTGTATGGGGGTCAAATGTCAGTAGTATAATTGAAGAGTATTTTTTTTAATGTTGAAAAAAACAGCATACTTTACAGAGTGCCTTAACAAGCTATTGAATCTCGAATTTGTGCATAGGTGGCTGCTGTGCCTTGGACACATTTTATTTTTTATTGGGTTCAGCATTTTAAAATGTGGTTTACTTTTTGTTTTGTCGTTTCAATAGTTTACCAAATATTGCCGGGATATAACAGTTGCATAAGCTCTGCACCTCTCCCATTCACACCATTTCTTTAAGCTTTGTGTACAAGCCATAAATAAAACCGTTATCTTTCATTTTGAGTGCACAGTCAGTAGTACCCACACTTTGTTGCACTGCTGTTTATTGATGTCACCACATAATTGTAAAACGTGAATTATATCAGACAGTTCTCCTTAGTCGAGAGGGAAACCTTTAAATGGCAGCCCAAAGTGATCAAACTAGTAACTGACGTGCTGACGCTTGGGGATCTCTTTGGCTGCGAGGTGGCAGCTTGGAGCCGAGCCTGAGGCAGATTGCTTCCTGTGGTTTTGTGTTCCCTTGTTTTTCTTTAAATCCTGGACAAAAAAAGAAAAAGAGGATTGGCTACATTTAAAAGATAAGATCTATTGCTCACAAGTAATGGGGTACATCAGAAAGACAGCTTGGATGTTTTTGGAGCCAAAGAGAGGCAAAGCTGAGATGGTTTGGGCATGTACAGAGGAGGGATAGTGGATATACTGGACAACAGATGTTGAAGATGGATGTACCAGGCAGGAGGAGAGGAGGTTGGTGGATTTAATGAAGGAGGACTTTCAGCGGGTTGGTGTGACAGAGACAGGGTGAGATGGAGACAGATGATACTGTGGTGACCCCTAACAGGAGCAGCTTGAAGAATATGACTCATAGCAGGCAACATATTTTAACAAATTTTACAACAAGTTTTTACCCTGATGGTAAGTGAACTTAAATATATTTAAACAATGTAATGTGGACTCTAGTCTTGAAAATAACAATGTACAATAGTACTGGTGATCACAAACTCCACCGTGTATCTCATAGTCACGTTACCGAGCAGCTGAGAAGTGTACCTAACAAAGTGGCTGGTGAGTGTGTCAGCATCTTAACTCTGGACTCCTGCTTCTGCTGCATGTTTTCAGGTATTCCTCTAACGCTGATCCTTTGGTCCTAAAAATGAATGAGTTGAAGACTTGCCGGTGTGACTTCTTCACCTTTTCACATATTTGGACGTGCTTCTCTAATCTTTCACTTACAAACTTTCTGCTGCAGACTTTGCAAGGAAACAGCTGGGGGCTGGCTTGCGTGCTCTGTGCGAGCGTGAGCTCTCCTGGCTGTGGTCCGCTGCAATGTGAAGGACTAGAAACTGATGGAAGAGTTGAATCCCACAGCTGATTTCCTCCTGCCCGTCTCTGCTTATCTGAGGGCACTGTATAAGCAGTTTTCTGTAGATTCTTCTGAGGCATTTCTTGTTCCTTATGCATCCTTCCTCTATGTTTATTTCCTCTCATCCAGCCAGAGTTGCCAACAGAAGCCATATTTTGTTCACTGTATTTTATTTTCTCTGCTTCTCCCCAAATGCCACAGTCTTTTGTATCTCCTCCTTTTCCTCTGTCATGCTCTTTCACATTCTGCCGTCTTGATCTGTTCAGCTCTCCGTTCACTTCTTGCTTGTTAAATATGATCGCTTGAGTGCTTTTTTTCCCTTTACTGTTTGACTGAAAAGCTTCTGAAACTTCCTGCTGTGCTTCCTTTGTATGCCTCAGTTTGTCTTCAGTCCTCTGATCTTGTTTATGGCGAGGTTGCGGAAAAGTAACATGCCTTCCATCTTGCATCTCTTTATCTCTGCCTCGCGCTGGCTCTCTAAACTCGAGTTCAGGTATCCTGGTATTTGTCTGAGCTTTTTGCATCTGAGCTTGTCCTCTGTTGTGTCCCACCTCCCACCTCTTTTTCTCATTACCTCCAGCACTGTCAGCACTTTCCCTCTGGATCCTTTGTCTTATTGTGTCTTCAAATTTCCAGAGCTTCTCCTGTAGCATGAGTTGCTTTGCACGGATTGCTTTGTCCAAATGCTGCTCTTTACTGGGCAGCCTGTGTGAGGCTTTGATAGGTTCTGTGATGACATCTGAATAATGCTTCCAGGGCAGAAAAGGAGCTAATGGTTGTGTTGAAACTTTGATTTCAAAATGATCCAAATCAAGTGAAACTTGTGACCTGATAGATCTTCTGTGGCTGATGGGCTTGTTTGGAAATGGATGATTTACTGCATCTGCTTCCCTCTTAGGCACGCCACGTCTTTGCCCTGCAGAGCTGTGCTGCCCTTGAGAAGTGTTTCTTCTTCTTGTGTGTGCGTCCATATCTTCATCTGTTGTTGCAGATCATCTGCTGCTGTTCCACAGTAAAGACACCTGAATCGACAATACCAGCTGTTGGGGGTCCTTTTCATGTGTAATTTCTGGACAAAAAGCAAGCAGAAAAAGATTCAGAGGAATG
The DNA here is from genome assembly GCA_015106715.1 of Bujurquina vittata. NCBI lineage: Eukaryota > Metazoa > Chordata > Actinopteri > Cichliformes > Cichlidae > Bujurquina > Bujurquina vittata. Next base: position 718 of record VUQK01043365.1, on the reverse strand, counting down.
AATAATATAAGGCTAGGCTGATATTACAGCCACAATGGGACAACAATCCTCCACCAAAAGTCCTCAGCTGATCTCCTCAGTTCCTGGATGTTAATGGAGCATTCTTAAAAGAAGAGGGGATGCTGCACAGTGGTAAACATGGCCCCGTCCCAACTTTTTTTTGCTACCATCAAATTCAAAATTACCTTATTTTTTATCCTTAAAATTGACCATTTTCTCAGTTTAAACATTTGATATGTTTTCTATGTTCTAATGTGAATAAAGTACAGGTTTATGAACGTTGCAAAGCATTGCATTCTCTTTTTACACAGGATCCAAACGTTTTGGGGAATTCTTCAAAAATTCTTGAAATTCATTCAGCTTTGAGCTTGCATAACTTCAGCATGCTTTCAGCTAGAGACGCCATTCAAGCTTTAAAACGAAGCCATGGTTTTCGGCTATTCGGGTGTCACTCGGTGTGTTGATATCTTTTATGGTTTATGAACAGTGACGGTTTAAGTTTAAGGACATTTTCAGATTTTCTAGAGTGCGCATTCCAAACCTCAGAGTGGGCGGCTTCAAAATTTTCAGCTGAAAAATTTCTCTATAAACTGCCGCTGTGTCCACAGCGTTCACTCTCCAGCCATTTCACCATCAAAACATAGAGCCGGTTCTCTACTTTCAAACAATGTGTCTCTTAACTCTGACAAATGTAAACTTTTCAAACTGTGAGGCTTTG
>VUQK01043364.1:0-39714 GCA_015106715.1 Bujurquina vittata | reverse complement strand
AGATGGCGGGCTGTGGGAGCTGGGTCTTCTTTGTAACAGGCAAGTTCATTCCTAGAATTATCTAGCTTCATAAGAGAACAACTTTCACATCCGTTCCTCCTGATTAAGTATCAGAGCTGTGTTATTTAGTTCAAACACTCGGCCTTGACATCAGCTTTCAGGGACTGTGTGTAGGAGTGGTGTATCAGGGGTTGTGTTGTCATATTTTAATGTCAGATTTAAGGTTTTGTTTGCCTTTTCTGAGCCTTCTTTGTTGTGTGTGTGCGTGTGTGTGTGTGTGTGTGTGTGTGTGTTACACTTCCACACAGCGTGTGCTGCCAGCTTGTTTGGGGCCAGTGCTGAGATCAAAGTTACCGTTCCTGTGGGGAAGTTTTTTACTCATGAGCTGATGAGAGAGCCTTTCCAGAACGACTTTGAACCTTTGGTTAAACTCTACGGTGAGCCCGAAAAATCTAAATTCATTCATTCAGAAGGTTACATCATCCAGCTTTTTTTTAACTGTCTCTTTCTCTCCTCTTTTTGTGTGTAATAAAGCTGGCCGTTTATACAATGACCCCATGATTTTTAAGTGCAACAAGCAGAATTTCCCAGACCTCCCAGAGTGGCTGCGCTTCACCCAAAGGCACCCCTACGACAATGGCTTCTTGTATGGCACACCAACATCTCCAGGAAAAAGCACAATTGAGGTGTGAAATCATCATTACACAAACAGCGGCACATCAAAGCATACTGCACGCTGATCTGGCCTCACCTATGCACATTGTTCCTGACAATAGACCAAACAAGGATAGCAGTCCAGAGCAGCTACTGTGGAAACAAATTTCAAAAATGTGAGACAATCAAAAACATCTGTCGGGATTTGTTGTCAGATCCCAAGAGACAAAAGCTTTGGGCTTCATCTCTAGCGCTGCTATTTTGAAGCAATATTAAAAATTCAGGAAGCGAGTTGTCTTTGAAGAAGAAGAGCTTCAAGTGTCAGAAGTGTCACTCTAGTCTCAATCAAAGGGAATTTATTTCAGCTGGAAAACATTTTAGTTGTAAGCACCGAATGCAGTTGTATTATGATATAACACGTCTAATACAACAAACTGCACAACATTTTTACCTGCATTTCTTTTTGGTTTTGTTCAGCACCTTTTAAGCAGTTCATGTGTAATTTTTTTTACATAACAGCCTGGTTTTCTTACTTCACGGATGCTTTATTTCGTTCTATTTTCTTCATTTTATCTTCACTGCAAGTCAATATGTGCCTAAAATTATTAATACATGTATATATAATAATTGATTGGTTTGTAAATTGATCATGTTACTGTGAGGAAAAACGTGTTGTCTGCAATACCTTAATGAGCATAAAGGCATTCTGGGACTTTTCATGTTATAATCTTGCATTGTCTTCTGACAGATGTATGCCATCAACAAGCGGAGCTATGACACAGTCAGACACCTTCTCATAATCGAAGTTGTTGCAGGTATTTAAACATTAGCCTTGCACAGTGAGACAATGTTAGAATGAATCAACGTGTCTCACATGTCAGAAGTCCTCGATGTCACTCGCAGAGAAGATGCTGCCCTATCAAGCCGAAGTCTTCATCAAACTGAGAGAGATTGAAAAAGTGCTGCCCTCTGCTGTTCAGGATGAGATAAAGCAGGATTTGCAGAAGCTGTGGGGGACACAAACCTTGGAAATCATCAATATGACCAACGCCCTCGACCGTGGTGGCAGGGTGCCGCTCCCTCTTGCAGGACACTTTGAAGGGTAAGCTGAGACCTTCTTATGCACGCTGTCTTTTATTGTGCTCTTTTAATTCTGCTGCTTGTGTTTGCTGCGTGTTTGAGCACGGTGTTTGCTGCTGTAAAGGCTCTTGCTTTGAACTGTATGTTTAGTTCAGTCTGATTTGTGTCAGCGTGTATGTGAAGGTGGGATCAGAGAAGTATTTCTCAGATTGTCTCCTGAGGGTGCTGACTCCCCAGCACCAAAAGCAGTGCAAAGCAGGGGCCAAAGTCAAGGTGCCCGGAGAATGTACCTTCTGCAGCAATCCCAGCAACTGTATCACCTGGTGCAAGACGGAGCTGGTGAGGCCAGAAAAGACACTGGATTAGCTTTTTTTAATTACTTCTACTAAAACAACCAATTTGAAGCCATTTCTTTAAATCTACTGAAAGCAAAATGACAGTTCTCTCATCTGCTGCTCTGCGGGTTAACGCTCTTCGTCCCTGCAGTTGGATCTGACAAAGCTGAAGCCAGAGCCTCCTGCTCCCACCATGGGTTCAGGGATTTTGGAGTCCGGAGACGACTTCAGCCCTCTGGAGTCTCCCCCGAGCAGAGACTATTTCCCAGACTACATCGTGACAGTGATCGTGCCGCTGATCCTTGCTATCGTCCTGTGTCTGCTGCTGGCCTACATCATGTTTGGCAGACGAGAGGGAGTGTATGTATCTAATTTTAATCGAATCTATCAAACAAATATGTAAAGGGCCTGGTTGCCAAACTGCATTTTCCCCTCTTACTGCGTGTAGTCACTCGAATAAATAATAAAAATAGTGATAGGAATAATTTTCTGTTATGAGGCTGAAATGATTTAAACATGTTTAGAGTTTTGACTTTAAACTCATATTATTTTTTTTACAGTTCTAAAAGGAATGCAAGGACAGACCAGTAAGTACACAGTTTCTTTGACCTCTGCATATCTGAATATCTTTTTATTTAATGTAAAATATGATTTGGTAGGCAGGTTTTTACTGGCTGTGAAATCTTGCTGAATTAATCGCAAATATAGTGTCGTGTAATAGAAGTCAAATAACAGATGCTTGCTTTCCATCTCTGCATGCCATTGAAATCAGTGACCTCAGCTGTGGGTTTCAGTCAGAACACACAGTCAACATTTTCTGATAATAGAAGAACTGTACTGTGTGCTTCAGAATTCAGCTGTACCACCACTACACCATTCACGAGAACAGCGACGAGCTGAGGAGCATGGCTGCAAACCGAGGCACCCCTCCACCTCTCTCCACGCTGCCCATGTTTAACAGCCGGACTGGAGAGAGAGCCTCACCCCTGCAGTCTGACAGCATCCCCCTCATCATGGCCCAACAGTAAGCCCCTCGCCCATTAATTCCTAACAGTGTGTACTCAGCTGTCAGATGTACAATAAATAATTTGGGAGGATTCTCTCAGTAATAAGAACATTGTTTCACCGCTTCAGCAATGTTGAATACTGACGGTACTTTCCTGCAATCATAAGATCCCCGTCACCGCTGGCAGCAAGCTGCCCCAAACCCCAACACTTCTCTCAGGGCCTGATTTTATCCTGTGTCTTAAGGACATAATTTTCAGATACCATTCATCTGCTGTAGATCTTTTTTAGGCTCGCCACAGCTTCTTTTGTCCTCCACCTGTGACACCCTGCACACCATGCATAGAAACACAAGCTAGATGCTATAATATGCTTGACTCAAGACTTTTGCACAGTGCTGTAAAACAACACAGTTGAGCTGCACAGTAATTTACACCATCAAACAGCTTGTAATGAGGAGCATCACAGCTATTTCTCGTGCCCGTAACTCGGTGCCCCTTTGGCACAAAATTTCAGAAAACACACATCACAGATTACAAAAAAAAACCCCTTCACATATTCAGATGTTTGTGTGACCACAGTTCATAATCCAACATATCTGGTTTATTATAGCCTACAAATAACACCTGAATTTCTTTTTTCTGAAAAATCTGACATTGATAAATAAAAAAGCAATCACTCATTTCAGCTCTAATAAATTAAGGTTGATTTGTTTGTTTGTGAGTTCATACAAGCTTTAGCCACGAGTACCTAATAATCTGGCAGTCTGCTGTTAGTGAAATGACTTCCATTAGTGCTGCTGCTGTGTTACATGTATTATTCTCTGAGAGTTATAAAAAAAATCAAGCTGTTTTTTTCTCTCTTGTCAGAGATCCGTACAGCGACACGCTGCCCAGGTAAGACTGTACGTGGGACTTTCTCCTGCTCCACTGATTCTGCTCAGAGTTCCTCATCATATTTTTGTACTTACAGGAAGTGAGAACGGCGATGGATAAAACACCTTTGGCATATGGAGGGTTATTTATACCCTCTCTGTGCTTCTATATTTGCATTTGGATGTTTGAATTTTGAGTGCAGTGAACTCATCGTGATGTCCAGTTTGAGATTCTCTGCGTTTTGTCACATGGCATGCTCTCCTGCTGGACGCATCAGCAAAAGCTGGCTATGGTCATAAAGGGATGGACATGGTCAGCCACAGTACTCGGAAGGCTGCAGCATTTCAGCGATGCCCAGTTGATACTGAGAAAATATCCCCCCACACCATTACACCACCACAATGAGCCGTCGATACCTCTGACCCTACCATCTGAATGGCGGAGCAGAAACTGAGACTCATCAGTCCCAGCAACCTTCTTTCAGTTGTCAGCTGCTGAATTGTGGTGAGCACCCTCTGTGGTCTTCTCCGGCTGGAGCCCATCTACTTCCAGGGTCAGGTCATGCATGTTCACAGATGCTCTTCTGCACACCTTAGTTGTAACGAGTATTTATTTGAGTTGCTTCCCCAAAGCAGTCTGGCCATTCACCTCTGACCTCTGGCATAAACAAGACATAACTGCTGCTCACTGGACAGTTTCTCTACATTGCACCATTCTGTGTAAACCCCAGAGGTGTTTGTGTGGGAAAACCCAGCAGATCAGCACTTACTGATGTACTCCAGCCAGCTTGTGTGGCACCAACAACCATGCCGTACACACGGATGCCACACTTAAATCTCATTTATTGCCTGTTCTGCTCAGTTTGAATCTCAGCAGCTCATTTGTCTGAATGCCTAAATGCAGTGAGTTGCTGCCAGACGATTAACGAGACAGAAAATAATCAGATTTTTGGGCATCAGTGTATGTGTTTCATCTCCTGACAATCCAATCTTTTAATAATTGCTGCCGTGAGAACCTCTGGGTTGTCTGGGCATAAGGTCCATATCATGCTTTCTCCTGCAGGAGCTGCCTGGAAGGATGTTATCCTCTCTGACCCACAGCATGCTTTTTGGGTTTCTTTCTTTTGCTTGTCACTCATCCATACCCACTTTACACCACTGATGTTGTTCATGTCAATAAATTTCTAAATCTAAGTCACCTCCTCCTGTCTTCCATTTCTTCTCATATTCAGCTGAGCTGTGTATAGTGATGAATCAAACCATGAAGAGGAGATGACTGTTTAATGCTCATGGCAGGATCGAAGAAAAGGGCTTCAGCCCCTCTGAGAGGGTTATAGTGTTGATCTGTTGTGCAGCTTGCAGGGTGAAAACGTTGCAGTTGACTGCAGCAGTCATTTTCTCTGTCGCTAAGCAGATGTTGTTGCATTAGGTGTCCAGAAGGGGTCGCTGCTGGCGTGTCTTCGTCTGGTGTGGGGTCCGCGTATCAACGTTAATCTCTGCAGCTCCTCGTATTTGAGCACAGCTATGATTGCGTCACTGAAAATCATTTTACAGTATTTTAGATCTGATTTCTAAATAGTTAAAGAAATTCAGATGAGCAGCCAATGACTTTTGGGAACAGACTAGAATTTGGTATGTTGGCCTCGTTTTCACTGCTGCTTAACAGAAATGTAGTCAGTGCAACTGTTGTGGAACAGTTGATTTCTAAAGACATGCACAAAGGTGTTTGTGTATCTCTGTGTCGCTTCAAAAGTAAATACATAAACGGCATCAGCGGGAGTTGACTTCTATAAGCTCAGTTTCACAACAGTTGCAAAACAGGACAGTGAAAACTCTGCCACTGAGTAGACCACTTCACATGCTTTATTTCAGCACCCAAAATAATTAAAAACATCTTGATTTATTATACATGTACAAAATAAGTACAGAATCTCTTTTTTTTTTTAAACCATGAAAGTGGGTCTGCTTCAAATTCTTTTTTAAGAAACCCTTCGCAAGAAAGACATCAACAAACAACATAAACAACAGGGTGGGAGATGTGTGCTGTTTGGGTTTTTAGTGAAGACGAGTTTTCCACAGGGGCAAACAGACAGAAGGATCAACAGTGAACACATGGGCAGGGAAAATGATACTGAACCAGACATTTTTGCATGCATTACAACTGCAGTGATCACCTTTTCAGAGGACCTCTGTTATCAAACCAACAAACCAAGAAAACAATTGCACTGCATAGACAACAAGACAAGGAAGTGAATTTAGCACCAAAGGTTCTGCAGGCATTAGTGGCAATGATTACAGTATGACAGTGAGAGTCACCATCAAACACCAATAGCTGGACCTCATTGAATCGGTAATAGCACCTTCGAATGGTTTTAATGTTCCCCCGATAGATTTGTGGTGTGTGGTGTCGTAAAAAGTGAGGGTGACGTCTTGTTATGAGGTAGCCATCTCCATTTTGCAATGAAGGTGAGCGTCTTAGTCTCGCTCTTTTGCTGCTCTTTGCTTTGTCTGATCAATGTTCAGGTGTTTTTCGCATTAATTTTACAACAAGAAGACACTTCACACTTTTTACAATTTATTTAACACCAGAAAAATGGTACATATCATTTGTTGTTTTCAATGTCCTTCTGCAGTGGTGGAAAATGGCAAAAGTCACCTGTGTTTCATTGCATGTGCAGATCTGTTGTCTTTTTTTTTTCTTAATCTCCAGGGGGAAATTTTACACAAGCATATATTATTTTCTTGTTGCCAGTGAAAACAAAAGATTCTTTTTAAAGTGTCCTCGTAGTTGGTTTTGATTGAAGTAGCAGTCCCAAAGAACTTCTCATGATTGGAAAGACAAAAACACTGTCTTCAGTAGAGTGGTTTTAAGCATGTGGACCAATGGCAGCCAAATGAATGCATAGAAAAGGATTTAGAGATGACTGCTAGAAAAAAAACAACAATGTCATGTCCATATTTCTTTCATTTTTACAAGAAGCAAACGGGGCCAACTTGGACGCCAAATTCCTGATCAGGTGCACCAACATCCATAGGAGCAATGTCAATGATGGGCAGGCGGGATGTTTTTGTTGTCTTGTAGTCGATGACTGTCTTGCCCCATGTGCCAGTGTGTGACTGCGGAGAGAAACAGAAAGGAGAAAAGGTCAGAAATCAGTTTTCTAATACTTGGATCACGCAGCAGTTTGGCTGCAGGGAAATCCGAGTGCAGTCTCACCGTGCAGCCATCCTCGCTGACGCTGTATGTGAAGCGGCTGTTGCCCTCCGCTCTGATCTCGACGTCGTTGGATCCCTGGAGGACCAGAGCCTTCTTCAGGTTGCCGGTGGCGGAATCCATGTAGGCGATGCTGTTCTTGCAGTGGTATGTAATGTTCTGAGAGGCCTGGTTGGACATCAGGCGCATGAAAGTCATCTGGATGCTGGCATCCTCGGGATCAGCTCCATCGCTGCCATACTGGAACTGCAATACACAGGGAAGAGAAAATGTACAGTGTCACGGGGCTGATAGTAAAGCATAAAAACTGTCCAAGTTCATGTCTTTGCTCCACTTTCTCACCTGGAATCCACCAGTCATGGACTCGCTGAACCAGACGTGCTTCTTCTCTCTGATGTTCTTGCTGAGGTACCAGTTCTTCATGGGAATGGTGGACTCGGTGGGGTAGATACAAGTCTCACCAGTCTCCATGTTGCAGTGGACCTTGATGGCGTCCAGAGAAGAGCCCTGGTTGGGATCAACCCAGTACATGCCTGCAATGCAGGTAAAACAGTTTCAAGCTGAGCTCATCCTCGAGTTGTACTTTAGCTGAAGGCTGCATCAGAGAACAGATCTGCACTCACCGCTCTTCCACTCAGGGTGGCACATTCTCAGGTCACGGCACATGCGGGCTGGGTTCTTCTGGGTGCCATCTGGGCTGCGGATCTTCTCGACCTTCTGAGTCAGGGTCTTGAGGGTGGTGTCAACCTCCATGTCACGATCGCGCATGACATTGGGATCATCGGCGCGGTAGTGGCCACCACGCAGGGGATCGGGGGCCTTCTCCTGAATAGGCTGGCTGACGAACTCAAATCCACTGCCAGGAGGTCCAGGAGGTCCAGGGGGTCCAGGAGGTCCAGGGGGTCCCTGTTTTGAGACACCAGGGGTTGCTCAACAAGTCCGAAGGTATAGTGATATGGCTAAAATAGAGATAGCTGTACAACTTACAGCAGGTCCCATCTCTCCATTGCGACCACGAGGTCCAGGAGGTCCAATAGGTCCAGGCATACCGTTCACACCATCCTTACCAGGAGCGCCGTTTGATCCAGAAGGTCCCTGCAGAGGAAAACCAAATGATCACTTTTTTGTCTCGAATTGATGGAGAAATTTTTAAGGAAAAAGAAAATACAAAGTTACAAAGCACAAAGTTTTTTGTCTGTTAACAGTTGCACTTACTCTAGGTCCAGCGGGTCCAGAAGCACCAGCAGGTCCTCTCTCTCCAGCAGGTCCCTAAAGGCGGACAAGGATGCCAAAATGAACTCTTTAACAAAATATCGCAGTAGAATATCGCATGCATCTGATAAAATCCAGTCCAATCCATAAACTCCAAAAAGTGAAACCGATTTTATTTTATGAAATTTAACGAATGCATCTTCCATCTAACTACAAATGGTTTACAAGTTCTTAAAATGTGTCAGTAAAAATCGACCTGAACCTTATTAATATTCAACCATGGGTAACGTGTGTTGATGTTAACTCACTCCAGGTCCGGGCAGACCCTGCATGCCGGTGAATCCTCTGTGTCCCTTGTGGCCTCTCTCTCCGGCCTCACCGGCCTCTCCTCTGTCTCCCTTAGCACCAGCAGGACCCTGAAATCAGACAGTAATCAATACTGTAAGCCTTCCTAACAGTTTCAAAGCTATGGCTTCATATTAATGATACACATTATACAGTGAAAAACGTACACCAGGACCACGAGGACCAGCAGGGCCAGCGGGACCAGAGGAACCAGCAGGACCCTAAAAAAAAGAGAGTGTGAAAATAGGATCGCAGCAAAATCACATGCAGGTACATTTTATTTAAATGTGATCAACAGAAGTACAAAGTGGGCTTACACTCTCTCCACGGTCACCGTTCTTGCCAGATGGGCCGACTGCTCCGGGGGCTCCAGGAGCACCAGGAGGTCCAGGGGGACCAGCCATACCAGTCTCACCACGGTCTCCCTATGAGTGCACATTTCCAGTGAGACAACACCAGGCAGCTAAAGGCCAAACCTTTTTTTACTTTTACATAAATGCAGAATGTTTGTATGTAGTTTGAGCTAAATATATTCAAACTTTTTAAATGGGCTTACTTTAGGGCCAGAAGCTCCATCGCGACCAGGTGCACCATCATGACCAGGAGATCCCTGTGGAAGAACATGAAGATGTTTGCCAGCGACACTGAATTTGTATGAATTGTGGGTGCTTTTGTGATTGCACAAGGCAGAAAGAGTACAGAAGGACCAGGACTTCATACCTCGCGACCGGCCTCTCCAGTTGGTCCAGAGAGTCCAGGTGGTCCAGCAGGTCCGGGGGCTCCACGCTCACCAACTAACCCACTTGGTCCCTGCTTTCCAGGCTCACCCTAGAGAAAGCACATGAAAGGTCGGTCCTCTGGAAGCCCGTGGATGATCTGTGAAGGCTTTTAAAAGAAACAGTCTCCTCACATGCTAACCTGAACTTTCTAGGCGTCACCTGAGACAGGTGCATATGAGAACGCAGATGTCCAACATTAGCTGCTCTTTAATCTTTAGAAAATATCCCAGCCTGAATCTGGTTTAAGGAATATTGTAAAACTTGCTTTATTTAACACTGCATCCAAAATCCATCCCTACTCACCATAAATGTCACCATGCAAACTGCCAAAAATATATTTGACTTAATAATTTTATGGGAAAATGTTCTACATATAATGTGTGTTTGTCACTAAAAGGAAGCCTTTTTTGTGTGTGAGCTTGTTGTCCTCTGCACAGAACTCCTTAAATAAGCAGTGAATGATTTCAGACACAAACTTTGGCCTCAATCAGAGAATACTCACAGCAGGTCCAGGCAGGCCAGAGAAACCACGCTCTCCACGCTGTCCAGGGAGACCTACAATACCACGCTGTCCAGCAATACCTTGGGGTCCAGGAATACCGGGGGCACCCTGCACAGAAGGAAACAGCGGTCAACATTTTAGACTTCCAAAATCCACACAGAATTTCTGTTATGGAGCCACAGTGCAACAGTCACTCACAGGGGCTCCATCAGAACCAGCAGATCCCTTCTCTCCAGAAGGTCCTGGGGGTCCAGCGCCACCAGCCTCACCAGGGCGGCCAGCAGGGCCAGTCTCACCACGGGCTCCCCTTGCTCCATCTTTGCCGACAGGTCCACCGGGTCCGGGAGGTCCACCAGCTCCCTGGAAACATCACACAATGATGTGGTAACATGAAACAATAGTTCCGATGACAATAATTAGTCACCACCGCTCCAATTCAACACAACAGATAACGTAAAAAACTGATCAGAAACTCACAGGAGGGCCAGGGGGTCCAACTCTGCCAGCAGGTCCAGGGAAACCAGTGGCACCCTAAAAAGACACACAACCAAACCAAATAAGTGACAAATCGAGCCTTAAACAACTGATTTGGTTGTAAGTCAGAGAATCATCTCCTGCTATAAAGAAATATAAATATTTAATACTTACAGGGGAACCAGCACCACCACGAGCACCTTTGGGTCCAGGAGGCCCAGCAGGTCCCTGTTGACAGAAACATTTGAAAGTGAGGCATAATCCAATAACAACAATGTTAATAATGAAACTGAGAGAATTCATTATTATACAATAACAAATTTACTGCATAAAAATAATTTTATCCACACTACCTAAGCTGTGACTTATTTTTTCTATTATTATTCTGTACTACACATCACAGCTTATTTGTGTTAGACGTGGGCCAGCCTACCTGAGGACCAGAAGCTCCAGAGGGTCCAGTAGGTCCAGGAAGACCAGCATCTCCCTTGGGGCCACTGTCACCAGTCTCACCCTTAGCACCAGGCTGACCGTCAGCACCCTGAGATTGGAGGAGAATAGAGGAAATGCATCAACATGTGCTTTTTGGTGCCTGGATGTACGTAGCTGCAACCCTCTCAATTAGTGAGGAAATGGGCTCACAGGAGGTCCAGCGAATCCAGCAGGTCCGGCAGGTCCAGCCTCTCCACGGTCACCCTGTTAGAGTAATAATGAAATATATTTAAAAGGTCAATGAGTCCTAATTTTCTGCACACCAAAGATGTAAATGTTTTGCTTATTTCCAACAGGCTTCAATCTGCTCTTGAGAAGAGAACTTACAGGGGAACCACGAGGACCAGTGGGTCCAGCGACTCCACCAGGACCAGCCTCACCCTGAAACCAGAGGAAAAAGGAGGTCAGCAGGTCGTCTGACACATGGAGATAAAACACATTTAAGCCAGTATTTTAGCATATAATATTGCATTAATCTAAAAAGTTTTGAAATAATGATGAAATTCCTTCTGAAAATGGCTCATGCATATTGTTGCATGCTGTAATATTAACAAATTTAAGTCCAATGATAAAAACTGATGAAGAAACAGTCCTCGAAGATAAAGATGAAACCTGTATCACTAATGTTTTAGTCCAACCTCACCTTCTCACCCTGAGCACCAGGAGGTCCAGGGACTCCAATAGGACCGGTCAGACCACGTGGGCCATCTTTGCCAGGGGCACCATCAACTCCTTTGATTCCACCGTCACCCTAAAAAGGGAGAAAGGTTATAAAATACACTCAAATATGAGAACTCAATTGCAGCGGTCCTTCTTCACATCTCAAAATTTCCGAATAGCAGAATCATTCAAACTAAAACAGTGCATGTGCGTTTTGGTGTGATACTCACTCTCTCTCCCTTGGCACCGGGGAGACCAGCAGCTCCACGCTCTCCAGGCATTCCCTGCATACCGGGGGCTCCCAGACCACCGGGGGCGCCGGCTGCACCGGGCTCTCCCTGCACACATACAGGAAGACTCACATTATTATTCAATGATAATATAAAATCAGCCGATAGTGTGCATATTGAGTGCAGTTTCTGCTGTTTACCATTTATATTTCCTATAGTAGCTAATACAGGTCATTGGTGGACTCATATGTTGGAGGCAGAAAACACACATATTCATATGCTCTAAATGTATCATTGTTTATTCTTGAAATACAAAAGAATAAATTAAAAAAATAGAGAGAAACTAATAAAAATACTTTTTATCAAAGTACAAAGGAGGTCCGATTTGTTGGCTCAGTAGTGTAGTGTTTTACACGTTTAACTAACAAGCAAAAGATCCAAATTCAGCCTCAGAAGAAGGCACAGGTCGCTTTGGGGACGCATTAGGAGTCCGACAGAGAGAGCTCTGTCGACCCAAATCGATCTGCTGGGGAGCCTCATAAAGGTAATAGCTACACTGAGCAAGTGCAAATTATGCTTTCAATCATCTTTTTCCTTTGAACATTAAAACCACGACTACATCCTGGAGTTTGTGTTTTTTTACACACAGTTTTAAACACGTATGCAAAAATGATGCTCTTTATGACTGTAAGCAATATGAAGCAACATTCCAGTGAGGTGTGGGTCGAAGAACATGTAATCTATCTTTTAAAATAAATAAATGGGCAAAGACAAACTTTATTGCTCAACAAAAAGTACAATAGGTCCCATGCAACAATAGATGACTTCCTTGCTACTTTTAAGTAATATAATAAATAATTTTCCTTGATGCCATATGAACTCTGAAAATCAGATCTTTAAAAATTTTACTATAATATTTTTACTGGATGGTTAAGATGTGTCAAAATGAGGAACCTTAAAACAAAAAACTACAGCATGTAAAGTTCTGAAGATTACTCTGCTTGTTTTTGGAGAAAAGCTGAACATATGCTGGACTGGCCTTACTGCATGAGCCGGGTAAATAAAGTTTGTGGTGGTTTACAGCTTAAATGAACTGCATGTTCTGACTTCAGGCTTCACTTGTCTTTCTGTGCTGTTTCAAAAACGGGGCTGGAACTAACGTGTGAGACCTGAAAGTCAACATGTAAGAGGTTCTTCTAACCTACCTTAGCCCCATCGTTACCAGCAGGGCCAGGAGAACCACGGGGTCCAGTTGGGCCAGCGATGCCAGGAGCACCACGCTCGCCGGGGAATCCTCTGTCACCCTGAAGGAAAGAAGGAACTCACCAGTCACAAAATGCTTCGCCAGTAAGAAGAAGTTTACCATAGGAGAAGAAAATGCTTTGCTCCTGTGATAGAGGGCACACTCACTCTTGATCCAGCTGGGCCAGAGGGTCCTGCCTCACCAGGACCACCCTGCAGAAAACAAGGGGAGAAGGTGATGACATCTGATTTACTGCATCAATTACTGCTTTTGTCTGAGGTGATTGAACAGGGACTGTGCTGTCTGCTGCATACAAACACCTGGTTTATGATTACGTACCTGCTCACCAGGTTTGCCAGTCTCACCAGTAGAACCTTGGGGTCCAGGAAGTCCCTACACAAGGATGAAAAAGATTCTGGTTAGCAGGTGAAGTTATAACTACAAAAGGTACGACAGCACTGCGGTTGCTGGAATAATCTCCAAACACACCTGGAATCCAGGAGGTCCAGCAGGTCCCTGCTCTCCTTTCTCTCCAGCAGGTCCCTAAACAGCAAGGACGAGACAAAATAAGTATCCATAATGTCAACCTTATAAAAGATGCAACTAAAGCTCATGTCCTCTGATGTAAATTTTATGATGTTATTTGAATAAAGCAGATAAGATACATACAGCAGGGCCAGAAGGTCCAGGAGCACCAACATCTCCATCTTTGCCTGGAGCACCCTGTGAATAAAAACATTTTGATATAAGCTGTATTTAACAGGAGGATTTTATTTATGTAGCTTCAAAGTAGACAAGTACTTACAACAGCGCCAGCAGGTCCACTTGCACCTCTCTCACCGGGCTTACCAGACTCACCCTGGGAAAAAGAAATCCACATTTACATCCTGGGAATTCTGCACCAGAATTTCTATTTAAGCTTATTTTTCACGGGCTACAAATCACATCCATTCAGAGTTAGAAGAAAAGCCCTGTTAACTCACAGAGGCTCCCTTGGGTCCGGGGAATCCCATAACTCCAGGTTGTCCTCTGGATCCAGAGGGACCAGGAGGTCCAGGGCGGCCATCTTGTCCAGGAGCACCCTAAAAGTAAAAAAACAAAACAAAACAAAAAATTAAGATCTAACAAATTAGATTTTTCTCTTTATGTCTTTATTTCCTCTCCTTCATATTTGAGGCTCAGTACTTACAGCGGGTCCAGCTTTGCCATCAGGTCCAGGACTTCCAGGGCTGCCAGTCATTCCCTAAGGATGATAGTTCACACGTTGAGGATTCGGGAACAAAGCAACACAGACATGTTGTATCTGAAGAAACATATCGTCGCACTAACCTTCAGTCCAGGGGCACCGGGAGCACCAGGGCTTCCAGACTCACCAGTGGCTCCCTGAGGTCCAATTGGGCCAGGGGAACCACGCTCTCCTGGGGCACCCTGTAATATAAGTTAATAGAAGATAGTGGATATAGTTTATGACTTAAATAATCACTAGTTATCTTTGATGGTGGCTGTTATGGCATGGCTGTTTAGTTACTATATCAGCTTATAGGTTTGATAAGTTGTTGAGTGAGGAATTTAGCTCACCTTGCCTCCAGCACCTCCATCAGCACCAGGGAAACCACGAGCACCAGGGGCACCCTGATGGGGAAACAGACACACCAACATGTTATTAAAGAGATGTAGGTTCGGGCCTCACACCACCGGGGTGGATCTCCCAGGAGGTTCAACATACTGTAAGCTCAGAACACTTCCAACTAAAACACAAGTGATGGTGATGCTGTGTTTCTATAAGGCACACAAAAAGCACTACTAAGTATCCAAGAGAAATTTGACATGGTCAACAATAAACATACACGCTCTCCAGGGGGTCCACGGGGTCCAGCACCACCAGGCTCTCCACGAGCTCCTCTCTTTCCCTCTTCACCAGAGGGGCCAGGAAGTCCCTGAAGTCCAGCTGGGCCCTGGAAAGGGGAAGAAATTGAATAGAAGCATTAATTTTCTCATGTGTAAATAACTGGTATAAACCAGTGGAAATGATTCAGGAGGATTGTATTTTGAAACTTACAGGCTCTCCCTTGGCACCAGGCTCTCCCTTAGGACCAGAGGGACCAGGGTCACCCTGTTGGCAGAAGCATACACATTTCATTTAGCCATCAGGTGATCTAGGATTTATAAAATAATGACAACCCTTAAAATTCCCAAAAGCAATTGCCCACTCACATTGTTACCCTTGGGGCCAGGAGCACCAACAGCTCCCTGAGCTCCAGCAGGACCACGAGCACCGGGGAAGCCAGGAGCACCAGCAATACCGGCAGCACCCTATGGGATGGAGCGTTTGGGGTGTAAGCACACTTCCTGTGTATAATTAAAGTGCAATGCATTTAATCAATGTGGATGTTACTTACAGGAGCACCCTTAGAACCGGGGGAACCATCAGATCCAGGAGCACCCTGTTAAACGAGACAAAAAATGTTGAGAATGTCAGCATTTCATTGTCTTATGTGCTAAAACATATGAAGTAGACATGGGAGTAAGTTTAAGCTGTGTATCTACTCACAGCAGCTCCAGCGGGGCCAGAAGGTCCTGGGTTACCAGGCTCACCACGTGCTCCCTGGGGTCCCTCAGATCCACGGCCTCCTGGAGCGCCAGCCTCTCCCTGTGGACAGAAAAAACAATATTTCACAAATCTGCACCTTCAGTGTGGTAAATGAGAAATAACAGAGAACATCAGAATCACAATGCTAACATTAAATATTATATATACACATAAACGTCACTGATAAAACAGGCCCTATTCTATAAAACGGAGACTCTTGGTCATACAAGCGGAAAACACTTAAACAAAAACTATTTAAGGGTAAAATATGCAGCCCACAATAATATTTGTGAAGGAATTTGACCACAAATAAAGAGTTAATGTTCCCACCCTGATCCTAAAGTGGTTTATGAATCTAGAAAGAAGTTTCAAATTGTGTGATTGTTCTGTGATCACAGCCTCACTTCTCGTTGCTTTTGTACTCTCGTCCTCTAAAAATAACCCAGGATTTTGTAAGTGAGAGTTACAGGATATTAAAATAGATTAAAATAGAATAGATGATGGCATCGAGGGGGGCCATCAGTGATTACCGCACCATTGGAAGTGTCCTGATGCCATCTGGTGGTGAGATGGTTCACCTGACGCATACAGTATCAGCCTAAACATGCTCTTATTAGCATGTTTAGCCTGGGCAATAATAGACAATAATCCATAATAACCTTTAAGACTATTATATTTCAAAGGGTCTGAGAGTGAAAGAAGCCTTAGCCGTTCAAAGAGCTTTACAGAACAGTAAAAAAAGGTGAAGCAAAGGTCTTTCACAGCAGAGTTTGAATCCCGAGCCAGCAGTCAGCACCGGCTTGTTTAGAGTGCCAGTGAAACACATGCATATGAATGGATGGCCTACATATGATCTCATTTGGGGGATTTTTTTTATTTTTCGCGATTTAGATTTCCGCAGTTTTGCAAATTCTGCAGGATTTGCACTGGAATGTTTGACCATCATAAGTCCAAGCAAAACGTCAGCGCTTTATTGTGTACAGTCCTCAAATTTCCTACTACCAAGCATCACCGGGGAGGTGATGAGTTAGGGATTAAGGGGATGATGAGTTAAAATAGTGTCATGTTCCTCCAGAGTTGTGCTTGGCTACCTTTATTTATGAGGTCAGACGGCACTGCTGCATCTAATCTAACAGTAATAGATACAATGACTCAATTAGGCAAGCTATTATGACCTTATATGTAAAGTGTTTTGGGTGACTTACCTTAGCACCAGCACCGCCAGGGAATCCAGCGGGCCCAGCAGGTCCAGTAGGTCCCTGAAGATGAATATACGCATGTTAGGAGACCATACACGCCTTCATTTACAGTACGGCTCTCTCACTAAAGCTTTATGTTAGAGCAAAATGCAGTACTTACAGGAGGACCAGCGGGACCGCTGTTGCCATCATTACCACGAGCACCCTGCAGAGGAGGCAGAGATTATATCAAACTTTTTCAGATCTGAACAACAGGAAGAGCGACCCTGAGAGATAACCAGCTTTTGTCTTATTTTTCTAGCAGTGATGGCATTTTGATAAATGAATAAGGAGAGGACAGCACTTACAGCAGGGCCGGGAGCGCCAGGGCGGCCTCTCTCTCCGGGGAGACCACGAGCACCCTAAAAAAGACAAAAACAAAGTGAGAAAAAAAGCTTGCTTGGCCTTGTTTTTGTAGACAGAAAAGAATAAAAATGTATTCATACAAAATTTCAATTCTTAAAAACATACCATAGCACCAGGAAGACCATTCTCACCAGAGGCACCGGGCTCTCCCTGTAAACAAATACAGGAAGAAGAGAGACCAGCTTGAAATAGTGGTTTTCTAATGATACCGATTAATATAATGGTGCCATTTATGATGAGACTTTGCTGAGCCAGCTTACCTTGGGGCCAGCAGGGCCAGCGTCTCCCTTGGCTCCATCTAGACCGCTGAAACCCTACAATGAAAATTAATGAGCATTTTAAGCTCCTCTCAATAGTTTATTGGTAATCATTTTATTTTCAGTGCTCTTCAAACTCACTCTGTGTCCCTTGATGCCTGGAAGTCCGGGAGTGCCGGGGAATCCACGAGCACCCTGCGTGAGAAAAACAAAGTCTGAAAACGTACAAATGCAACCGGTACAACCAGGCCTGGATAAACTCAACATACTGGATAATCATGTGGAAATAAATACATTTCATACATCTAAAAATAGGCACAGCAATACTGAAATCGACATTTGTGTCCTGCATATAAGCTTTCTCATGAATGTCAGTTTAGGATTCATATTTGGCTGACCATCTCCTGACCTTCCTGACCCTCACTGGGAATCACTCACCTGAGGTCCAGCAGCTCCGCGCTCACCGGGGCGTCCAGCTTTTCCAGCTTCACCCTGTTATAACCAGAGATAATGAGGAATATGAAGCAAGCTTGTGAAAGCAACAAAAACAGGAACAGCAATATCCTTGTGGTATAAAAGGGAGCAGTTTTGGCTGAATGGAAATACTGCATGTGACTTAGTCAGAGGATCACTTACATCATCTCCGTTCTTTCCAGGGGGACCACCAGGACCACGAGGACCCATGGGACCCTAAAAACACCAATAAATGACTGGATTAGCAACAATGGATGTTGACTATTTTAAGCAAAAGTCTGAATCTTGACTTCTCTGCAGAAGAGGGGACGGGCAGGCAGGAGAAAAGTGTTGTAGGGCAGTGATTACAACAGGAAGTGCACAATGACCTTTACACTAACCCAAACAGGAAAACACAGCACAGCATGTGACGTGCTCATCACAGACAAAACCAGAGAAACAAATGTTTAGTAGAACATCATGTATACTCACAGAAGCTCCGGGCTCACCAGGCTCTCCAGGGGGTCCAGTGAAACCCTGAGGACCCTGAGGGACAGCAAGAAAAACAGATCAATGTAATATCTGCTTTAATGTCAAAGAATTAATTTTCCTGTTTTACATCAGATGCAAGAAAGCATGGGGAAATCTGCAGGCTATTGTAACTGCACGGTGTTCACAGAAATACCCGGAACATCATTGATTGATAGGGAAATACTTACAGAGGGGCCGGGAGGTCCAGCAAGACCACGGGGACCCATAGGACCCTGTTGATGAACGCAAAGAAGAGCCCACTGAATAACAGCACTTTGGTATAATTATCAAATAAAGATATATGAGGGAGAGAAAATCTTCTTACCATTGGGCCAGGAACAGCTGGGCCACTAGACTTTGAGGGGTCAGAATATTGAGGAGAGAAGTTCTGTGAGGGGAGAAGATGAAGAGTTAGTCAGGGTGCAGTTTCTGAATACAAGAGCATAAAGAAACATTACATAGGACACCGTCTTCCCCCCGACTGTCAGGTGACTGTTGCAGTCACTTGGTTAATTCTAGCTCACATCCTGCAGTATAAAGACCCCCTCTCTAAGAAAGGAATACGGCATTCTAATATTTTCTATTTAAAGATGAACCATTTAAAAGAGTATGAAAACTTTTGTGTAACTAGAGCTGTCAGATAACCCTGAGGCAGTCAGCACTTTGAGACCGTGAGGAGAAAGGAGCTGTCAGCAGTCTCAGTGCTGAAATACACTCTGAGGGAATCTCCTCGCGTTTGCTCCAAGTACCTTCAGCACTTTATCAAGTCAGTGCTACGGGGACTGCAGGAATATGACAGAAGAAGACGGATCTATTTTGTCATTAACAAAACTTGCTGGATGTTCGGCTGCGTGATACTTACTCCACCAAGGCCAGGGGGGCCAGGGGGGCCAGGAGGACCAGGTGGGCCATCGACACCATTGATTCCATCTTTGCCAGGAAGGCCAGGAAGACCCTGGAGAAAAATGGTTGATTAGCAATATTCAGTGCTCAGTGTTTCAGATATGTAAACCTCAGGACAGCCATTGCACCTTAAGCCACAGTCTTTCTCATTTCACAGAGCCGAATAACAAATAGAACTGCTTTTAATGCACATTCTATAACATAAGTCACAATAAAATGTTTTCAGCAAGCTGAATGTTTACTTAAAGTTTCCCAAATGTTTCTCCTCTCCTTCTTTTACTGATTTTATCTTTAAGCCAGTTTCACTTTCATGACCTTTTAACGTTTCAGTGACTTTTTGACCTTGTGACCTAATTACCAAAGGTCATCGGTGGAGAGCAGCGTCGTCAGATTTGAAATCAATGTGTGAGCTAATGCACAGCAGTAATCTGCACAATTTGGCATTGTTTAGCTGTAGCTAGTGAAAAGCATTAAAGCGCAAAAAAAACATTTCATGAAATTTTTTTTTTATTGAATTATATAATTAGCCACCTGCTATACAGTAAATATGATGATTCAAAACGTTTGAACTAAAATGTTAGTGAAATGGAACAAAACTGTTATGTTTTATCTTTGTTTCAACAAATATGTCAGAATAAAATTATATTTATTAAATAGATAAAAAAAACTGATCAGTTTGTCCTTAAAGCACACATATATGTAGCTGTCATTTGTACCGAAGGACAAAAAGAGCTCTTCGATGGTGTTAATGCTGCTAAGAGGTTAAATAAAGTGGAACCTACCGGGTCGCCCTTGGGGCCAATAGGTCCCTTTTCGGGTACCTATGGACAGACAGAAAACCGGAGTTAGGCCGTCCTGCAATGTTTCATCCACACTGCGCAGGCAAGGATATCATCTAAAACAATAATAATAATAATAATCAAAAGGGAAAGGTACCTCCTCTGGATACTGGGGTCCTACCAAACAAACAGAGAAAACAAACATCAACACCTCTTTAATGTTCACAGGAGACACATTAATTCATTTATAAAGGCCACCCAGAAAGTAACTCTTAGCATGTCAGGGCTGATTAATGCACAAAGTGCAGGATTTCACATGATTAAATAATCAAACGCAATCTAAAACTTAAGTATTAAGTAATTTCTGCAGTGGAAAATTAGGAGAGTAAAGGCATAAAGTATGAGCTCTGCTGCACCCTGTACTCCACTGCACAGGCAGGAGTGTTGGGAAATTAAATAATCATTGCCAAACTTTGCCAAAGAGCAGGTATAATCCACTGTTAAAAGAATGCACATATAAATTTAGTGAAACGTAATCCAAAAAGATTCTTTTCTGAATGAAAAATCCTTAAATAAGCAGGCAGCTAGGCTGGGAGGCCAGGGGCCTCGAGTCCTTTTGAGGTCAGAAAGCCACGGCTGGTCAAAGATGGAGCGGAAGGGAAAGTAGGCGGCGCCACAAAGCTAATTAAAGCTTGGAATTGGGACCAGTACCATCATAGTCAGGGCAGATAGGGCAGCACTCTCCCTCTGGAATAACAGGGTCGGCGCATTCAGTTGTGTCCTCACAGATCACGTCATCGCACAAGGCCTTTCCGTTGTCACAGATGCAGATCAGGCAGGGCTCTGGTTTCCATACGTCCTTGTCGTTGTACCACTGTCCGTCTGAGTTGCAGCTGCCAGTTATGCCTGAGACAAGAAAATGACGATGAGCTAGGCGATAACGAGGACGAGAATTCTTAGTTAGGACAACTAACTTGAGTTTATCTTGCCAGCATTCAAGCACTTTGGTATTTGCTACACCTGCACAGGTGTGCATTATAGTGGCTTCTGATTAATAACTGCATAAAATAAATAAATACATTTTAAAGGAAAGGGTAGGGAGGAAGTGCTACTTGGACCAGACTCTAAACTAACAAAAACACCGAGCTGTAATATTTTATGTATAAATTTGGGGTAATACTGGATGGGGCTGTTGATGACCTTAGAAAACCTGGTGTTTGGTGACTGATTTGGGATCAGGGAAAGAGAAGGTCTAACATCCATGCACATCCACAGGAGCATTCTGGCTGCAGACAGTAAAGTGGAACCAAAGGTCTCTCCAACTTTCCTACTCAGAGTCTCAAGAGTCCCTCCTCAAAAACTTTCACCTGCGTGTGTCAGGGGGTGGATCTGTTGCCTCAGAAGTGGGAGGATGAATGCACGTTTCCAGTATTTGCCACAAAGCGGCGCTATTACTCTGCAAAAGAAGGCCTTCCGCGCCCTCATCGGTTTGGTGATTAATTGACGTCTAGACTCGCGTTTTTCACCATCGACGTCAGACTTAAGCGATTTTTCCATGATCACTTTTTCAACTAACCGAGTCCAGCGTTATACAAACTGGAAAACAGTTTAATTCACAGTTCCTCCGAGACAAACAAAATTCTGCCTGCACTCAAACTGTTGATTAACAATTGAGTCTTACAGGCTTTTCCACACATTTATCAACTCGGGTGCGACCTTATAAAACTAATGAAATCTGCTTTCCACATAAAATAAATGTATGTAAAAGATTTTTTTCACCAGATTGATTCGCCTAAGTTTTCTTTACGCGTGTGCTTCGACTCTCTGAAACTATTGTCCTGTCACTGCGCATCAGAGATAAATGCAGCTGCGCCCCTCATGTTTGCACTCCAACAGGAGCACGCACTCTCAGCGTGTATTTGTACGCAAGTGAAAGGCGCAAACAACAAAGAAAAATCCAGTCTATAAACTCCTACTCGCTTCCAAGTCTCCAAGAAAGCACCAACACGCCTCACTGTGCACCGACTTTCATCGTGTCTGGAGTCGGGTATCCCGCAGATCAGCTCCAGCAAACTGCTCAGCATCCTTTGCTGGCTATCCACATCTTGAGGGTGCCAACGCTCCAAAAACAACTCAAATCAATGTTTGAAAGTGATACTTACTATCATCCTCGCCTTGACCTCTCGCCAAAAGCACTGTTGCGCTGAGCAAAAGCGCTAACCGAATATCCACAAAGCTGAACATGTCTAAATATTAGACATGTAGATTCTTTGCGGCAAGGGGAATCCTTTTTCTCCTCAGACACCACTCATATACGGTAGGGTCCGGTCTGTGTGTTAACTCCAATCCAGACCCTAGCAGAAACTCCCTACTGCCTAAACAAATGAGTTAACTTGGCTTTTATATGCCAAAACTTTTGGGGAGGTCCTGGGCGCACCAGATAACTTGTACATGTTCAAGTCAGAGTCCCTCCTTCATCAGAAAGATGGGCCGTCTTAGAACATGTCAAACAAGTTCACGTTTCAGCTCAAACGTGGATGATGAGGAAAGGCATCATTTACGCGCCTGCTCTCCAGCGCTCAGACGTGTTTGATCTTCTTACGCTCCTTGGATTTTCTTAATTGACACTCGTGTTGATTTGTTTTTTTCTTATCGGTGTTTACCGATATGCTGAACAGCTGTTTGCTTTCAGCTGTGCAGGAAGTTGAGTCTTTATTCGGTGTTTTATTACACCACTGGCTTTTTTCTTTAGAATCTAATATAGGTAACGGGTTCAATACGTCTGAGGAAATTTGCGTAATTTACGCACAAAGAGTAAAGCAGAATTGTTTCGGGATATTTTGGGACTCCTTAAATGTTTGTAAACGAAACGTCTTTCATGTGTATGGCATATGTTCAAGTAACTATATTTAAACTCTGAAGAAAGGATTTCCTGTTGATGGTATTGTCTATTTCTTTATTCAGGGGCGCTAAACACTTTGGAGTATCAAGCAAGAAACTGCAGAATAACACCAGCTTCCTGTATGTACACAAGTATTCATATTTAAATAAAATCTGCTACACACACAAATTGCATCTGGTTACAGTTATAAGTAACTGCAAACAATATTAACATATTATAAACCTTTATGTTTCCCCTCTTTATCTCCACTCTTCCTCTGCTATTGATAACCCTGCTTTCAGTCTTGGTGCCATTAACAACAATTAATAAGCAAAATAAACACAGTTTAAAAACGTCAAACTTGTGTTAAAATCCAGCTTTCCTCAAAGGGACCGGGACATCCCATGATGTTAGAGATAGAGAAGGAGGGGGAGAGGGAGAAGAAAATCTGGCAGGTCCAACAAAGCAGTCTGCTTGAACTGTGGACACGTTGCAGCTTCTACAACTACAGTGTGGCCCAGTCTGACCTTTCATTTACTCTGCCTCTCTCTGCATCTTTGTTTTTACATTCAAGCTGTCTCGTCTTCCACGACCTGGAAACAGTGAAGTTATCCGATCAGTAATGAAGCCATCAGAGACACTCATCAGAAACTGATCACAAGTCAAAGAAGCATGTTTGCACTGGGAAAAATGAAGTTGTTAATTTTGTTTCCGTTTTGTGACCAGAATGCTTTAATTTGATAACACTTCCTAGAAAACAAGGACGATTAGGAATGCATACAATGAAAGTACATGACTGTACTACTCAGCATACATGATTCTACCTGGAGACAAACTCAAAATATAGCCTTGACCATTATACTAGCGGTAGTAACAGAACTGTTGCTGTGGTAACGTATTGAAATTAAAATTGCCAAACAGATGCTTTTTCTATTAACACTTAGGCTACTTCATAATATCTGGATCAAAAAATCATTTATATTCTAGTTTCATACAAGCTTGAGTATTTCCAAAAGTATTACTCAATGATAGTTAATTATTTTTCCTGTTACTCTGAAGATGTGCACATTTACATGGAGACAGTTTCAAAGACCTTGTTTTTATATTTATTCAGCTGTTTGGTGATTTCATATTAACTAAACAGGTCTTTATCAGCTGTTCCTCATTTTAAAAAAAGCAAGTAGTGTATGTGCATGAATTAATCATCAATTAGAAATTACTCCAAGTACAATTTGTATGGACGTTGAGGGAGATTCAAGACTTTAAGAATAAAAATGAGAGGGATGGGAAACAGGGAAGTCCTGCTGTTTGTCTGAGAGGAAATTCCTTTGATAAGATGTGTGCCTGTGTGCTGACTCTGTGATTTAAACCTAGAAAATACATTTTAAATTATATTATGTTACTCTTCATTCTCTGTCATCCATTGTGTGCTGTGAATTAGGTCAGATTTATGATAAATCTTTAAGGCAGCACTTTCACAGAGACTTTCCATCAGTGAAATGAAGCTGAAGCTCACAGGACAGTGTTTAAATAGAACTGGTAATTTTCTGGTGTTTGCCTTGGACTCAAGCTGCTGCAATCTATAATATGTAGAGTCCAGGCTGGTGGTTTGGGTGGAAGCATTCAGAGTGATTTTATTGCATTTTAGCTGTCTTCAAATATTCTAGCAGTGCAGTTTGAATCTTACATACATGTTTTCTCACCATAAATATATATATATATATATATATATATATATATTGCTGTAATGTCTTCAGGCCAAGAGAAGCCAAGCAATCCAAACGTTCTTTGTTGCCAACACGGATAATTTGTAGAAATCCTCCCATGTAAGACGGTCTTTTTGTCATAACAGAAGGAGAGAAAAATCATTGAACTGCAGCCACCGACTTCGTCGACTCAAGGGAGGAAATTCCACGTTTGTCACTGGCAGCTTGTTGAACTTCATGAGCCCAAGATGTAACATGTTGTGGGAAAAGGTGTCTTCATAGTTGCTGAAGCTTTTTCGTGGCCTTCATCGTGTTAATTAGACTTAGCACTTAGCAAATCTGCTTGTATGAATGTGTGTGAATAAGAGAATGAGACATGCTGCATAAAGAGCTAGAAAAGCACTATATAAGAACCAGACCATCTTCTTCACTAGCAGGCCTCCCACGGCTTTATGAACACAAACTGAGGCTGTTTGGTGGAAAAAGGGATCATGTGTTTGTTAAAAGCCTGTTCAGACCCTCAGGAGTGGTCAGCCCATACAGCTGTGATCTGAAACATGCTCTGTACTGAGTTTATTAGGGTTATCTGAGCACTCACTTTATTCAAGTCACTTCCCTATTAACTTATGCATCTTTCCACAAGTACGTTGCATCCAGCATGAGGATGATACAGATCACTAAACAGGCCTAAAGTGTGCATTCCACAGCAAGCCTCTGAGCTATAGCCAGCAACACGCAGCATCGCCTGCGCTGTCCACGTGTTTCTACTTGTACGTCTCAGCGTTTGCTGCTTCGTGCTGAACAAAGCCAAAGCCTTCTCCATCTATCTCTCCCTCACTGTCTCTCACTTGTCTCTGCCAGTGAGTGCCTGAAGGGCCTTCAACTTTATTTAAAGTGCCGGTGGGTATTTATTAGGCTTTTCTTCTTTAAAAAAAACAACAACTGTAATATCTCCTTTGAGTCGCTGCCTGACTGCCAATTTCCATTAAGGCCACCATTACTCGGTGTTAAATCTTTGTTCCAGGCCATTATGATGTTTTTTAATTATTCTCAATTACAGGTTTTTGCACAAGAATATTCAAGCTTTGTTTAGGTGGAAACCCCAATGTAGGCCCACCTGCTTCAGGCAAATTACAGGGTGTGATGCGGAAAATTGTACAGTGTCACAAATTAAAATCAGTCGCTGCACAGTATATCTTTAAATTCTGAATGGCTGTAATCAAGTGTGAGGCTGAGCTTCGATGCTGTTTACCTTTAAACATCTTCAAGCTTCATATGAGTTCATTTACTAAACAATCATGATAAAAATTCACTTCCTCCAAGTTGTTGCAGCATAACCTTTAGAAATGAAAGGATGCTCCTACTGTCACTCCATCAACGAAAACGTAAAAAACTTCTCTAACATGTGGAAAGAGGACCACGTTGGTGCCGTAACTGTACTGTATCTGTACTGTAACGCCTGTAAGGCCAGTTTGATTATATCGTTAGCTCAGCAGTTAATGTGGAACGAGCCCACAGTTCACTGCACCCCTTTCTGTTGGTGTGGATCGGTAATTTGATCCTTGGACCGTCAATGCTGCCAATACCTGTTTAAGTCAACAAAGCAGATAATGTCTATTATTGGAAAAAAGAATTGTTTAATTATTTGGAAAATTGGTAATTGTGAAAATGAATTTAGAAGCAATTAACAAAGCATTCAGCTCACTAATCAAAAATGCAATTAAAGGTGAAATTGGAGGGTGTACATAGCATTCAATGGCTTCTGTTTTAGCTCCTATGATTTGGGGATCTCCATTAACCCCTTTTAGTGCAATCATCATTTTTTCTTCTTATATTGAATAATAAAAATTGTTTTTTGTCTGGATCTGAAATTAAACTCAGTTTTTGCTACAAAGGCAATTCTGTGTTGGGCACTGAGCAGCACACACAGCTCTCATCATCCCTTTGTTTTTACATTGCCTGACAGCAGCTTTAATCCAATAACTGCCCACGTTCCTTGTCACATGGGCATTATGGCCAGTTGTCTCCGTTATATGGTTGATTAATTCACAGTTAACATTTGGATGAAGATGCAAACCATCAAGCTGTTTATGTGCCGTGGTGCACTTCAGTGAATTGGGAATAACTGCACCGATAACCCACAGAAAGGGTTTCAGTTTGGGTTTCATCATATTAGATTTTAGACCATCAAACAGTCTGGTCACTTTAGCCAAAGGACAATCACAAACTCTCATGCAGCTCTTGTGGTAAGTACATTCAGTCTGAGGACAGTGAGAGTCTGCCGTGTACGTGTACAGACGGGCAAATAACTACTCTGACTACAGCAACCGCCTCCGTGAAAATAAACCTCCCAGTTCTGGCCCAGACTCTGCAGGTTTGTTCAAAGCAGCAGCATCAGTCAAAAAAAAAAAAGAAGGCACTTTCACACAGCATCATGGGTAAATGCTCAATTAAAGGGTGAATGTCTTATCCCACTTGTGCCTGGTACTTCAAGTAGAGCCCGATGTGAGATGCGATCTCATAAAGGCCTGCCTTCTGTCTTTTGAGCCTCCGCGATGGTCTGTGCTTGCTAGTGAGCGCCACTCTCACCACTCTCACCACTAAAGAAGTCTGCCTGTGCCAAAAAATCTTTATTTAGTAAGGCCTGTTTGCTAGATTCGTCAGACGTTTTCAGGCATTATAGAGGAAGCGATCTTGGAGGAACAGCTAAATAATTGAAAAACTGGCTTCTGATTTCATTTTAAATGATGGAGGGGCACCTCTTGCAATGCTTTTACATTCTATATTGTGGCATCCAGTATCGTGACAATATTTGTGACATTATTATGGTATTTAACTGAACAGCTGTGTAGCTTTGCCCTACACGTGTTAATGCCCATCTTAGATGACTTGATGAGTGTTGGTTTGGAGTTCTTCCTGTGTGCAAACAGTTTTTTTTAAATTTTTATTTAGTTAAGATTATCAGCAATCAAAGTTGTACTGTTAGTATCTTTAATGATTTGCATAAGTTATATAAAATCAATATTTCATTTCACCTTTAATATAGCGTGTGTCTCTGTGTGTAATTGATTGCTTAGCGACTGCCAGCAGCGGCACACTAATTTTCCCCTGGTTGCAAGGAGGTTGCAAGGAGGTTGCCAGATGGTCTTCAGGTCTGTGTGACTGAGGCTTTGGGGTTGCTCAGGCACCACCAACAAGCAGGCAGCTGTTGTTTTAATCTCATCTTTTTGTAGCACCACATTCAATACCACACTAAATTATTATCCTGGCTAGCGACACAGTGCTAGCATTACATGATAAGTTCCAGTAATAAACTCACAGAGGAAGGAGCTACGTTCATCTTTATATACCAGCACAAAGGTCACCAAGTCATGAGTACTTGTTGGTGGTGAATATAGAAATTATGACAGTAAAAACATACTAAATGATAAATGAATCCTATTTATTTAAATAACTCAAACTTTTTTTTCCAGAAGCTGAGCTGCGTAACAAATCCACCCTCTCAATAGCACAACCCATTATGAAATGCCACATCCTCTTTAAGGAGTGGAGTCAAATGGTGAGGAACCCTTAGAAGCCTATAGCCACATTTTTCATTAGCCTATATTAAAATACCATTTTTAAAATAAAAACATTGCTGTTTTCCTCAGCAGGAGTTCTTTTTTCCTAGGATTTCATATCAGATGTACCACGTTTATTTCTTGACTTTTCTTCCCTCACAGAACACACATTTCTGTAAAGACTTTTTCTTGGCCTGGTTTTCTTTTCATCTCTGCATCTGGTTTTCGCCAGCGCCCCAGCCCCCATCCAAACTCCAGCTCGCCATCCCTCCCTCCTTCTGGCCCTGCCTCCTCTTTTCCCTCCCAGCCCCCAAGTGCAGACATCCAGTTAGACTCAGAGACTGGGTGGAAAATATGACTGGATCCTTCCCTGACTTCAGATAATGTGCAAGACTGCTGGCAAGCGTGGCACCTCTAAAAACAGGGGAGAATCAGAGCATACCGGATAGTGAAAAACTTATCTGCAGGGATGCTCTTTGTATGAAATTAAGTAAAAGATTTGAAAATAATTGGGGGGTTACTTTGTTCTTTGCAAGCTAAAGTTTTATCACTTTAAGATTTTAACATTTTCCAGCTGCTTAACACTAACTCCCCCGAGTGAACTTCACAACAGTCTGTAGAAAATGAAAGACCCTCAGAGTGCTTAAGTTGATTGTCTTCATGTTAGCGCAGCATCAGAGGCCACAAGAGTCCGGCTGTGCGTGTGGGTGTCACATTTCCCAGCCACGAGAGCTCAAACTCGCCCGCTGCAAAGCAGAGAGAGCGGACTTAGCTTAGTAACACACACGCACACACACGCACACACACACACACACACACACGAAAAACAGGAAAAAGTGACACATACGACTAAAACTGCCTAATGAAACTATTGAAATACGAGGTATTGTTGACTGGTGAAGTTGGTCTGCAGTCTCTTCAGGATGGTTTGACACTGATCATCAGTGTTTTTATGACACAGCCCATTTCTCACCTTTTCTCACTATTTTTTTCATTTTTTACTTTTTAGCGTTGTCTCCAAACCAAACTTTTATGCCTGAATTCTGTTTTGCTTTTTAATGTATTCTGAGGTGTTATAGACTGTTCTGACCATCCCTTGGTCAGGGTGAGCACTTTGAATTCTCCTCTGCACCACCGACTGGTAACATTTAACTTTTAAACAGTGTCTCTGGACCTTGCTTTGAGTTTTGAAGTGAGTCTGAGAGGAATCACTGGGGGAAAATGAGCTCAGAGATCCCGTCTGGAAATGTCGTTACTCCAGCTGCCTTCCACCCCTCTGCACAGGCTCATAAATACTGCGGCCTGCAGAGATGTTCGCGTGTGAGAAAGATGAGGGGAAAGTAGGAGGTGCAACTGAGTATAAGAGAGGAAGAAGGAAAAAGACAAGAGCAGGAGAGACAAAGAAAGAAAAGCAAGGGAAGTAATTGAGAAGGAGGAGGAGACATTAGTTGTGACTTTGAGTATTTATATGAAATACTCCATTAGATTCATCAGAAGCAGAGAAAATGAGCCGAATACCCAGCAGGTAACCTCAAACTGAGAGACAGTGGAAATGGAAACAGGGAGCCCTGTAACTACGGCGGGGAAAATTCCCATCTGTCTGATGACTCATACTCTCCCCTCAGCCACCAAAACGAAATTCAACAACGCTGACGTTTTTGCACCGTGGAGACGGCGATATTCTAAGAATGTTTTTAACACATTGATGTTGTATTTTTTAAGAGCTTAGGATACGTTACCTTTACATTACAGGAGTCCTGCAGTAAACAACACCGAGATGTATATCACTCAAAATGAGGGTTATAGATGATTGTGGAACAAGTGGCTGGAGCGTGCTGTCAACATGTTATACTTGTTTAGTTAGTAAAGGTTTGTCCTGCCAGAGTTTTTATTGTGAGGCAGTGAAATTCAAGCTGTTATGTTATCACAGCACTAGCAGCTTGAGCTTGATCGATTTATCCTGATGCGGATGAGCAGAAGTTAAAAGCATCAGTGTGCCTGGCTGTAGTGCTGCTCAGAGTGGCTTTGTCTGCTTCACTGCAGAAACGCACACAGACATGTTTAAAGAACCATCTGCACTGCAGGACCGCTTTGGTGCTGTTGTATCCCTGTAAAATATCATATTTGAGTTCTTATATGTGATAGTAATCAAACCTGCAGTTCATATGACATACAACCCATAGACTGCTTTGTCAAAATGAAAAACATCATTTATTTACACTGGAGGAACTGTTTGTGAATCTTTACTTTCATATTTTATTTGCTTTATTTCAAATGTTGGGCTCGAGTCATAAAAAGATGGTTTTAAATTTGGATCCGTTTCTATTATTATGAAATGGGAGGGACAGTGGTTAGCACTGTTGCCTCACAGCAACCTCACTTGAAGTCCATTCGGGGACTGTGAGGAGCTTCCACGTTCTCCCGGGGACTGCGTGTGATCTCTCTGGCTGCTCCCTCTCACAGTCTGAAAAGATTCATGTGACGGTAACTGGCCAGAGGTGTAAATGGTTGTGTGCTTCTCTGCATTAGCCATGTCATACATTTAGCAGGCATTCAAGAAAAAGGTGTAATTTGAGTATGAGTCCTCTTCTCCATTCATCATCCCTATGAACAACTTACCTCATCCAACAAATTTCTTTACGGGGGTCATCTAAAAGAGTGCAATCATCAGCCAAACGCATGAATCATTTTTCACTGTGATGTTCAAGGTTTGGACCCAAATTTAGCAAATTCTACTGTATCAGTCTCACAAAAACTTGCAGACAGTAGGCTTGAAGTAGGCCTAAATATGATGTCTTACTTTTATGGTTCTTTTATAATGTCAGGTGTTATTTTTTTTACTAATTGACACATTAACGGTCATCCACATTTCAGGTGTTACTAAGTAAGGAGTCTAGGCTAGATTAAAGATGAGAAGCAAGGAAACGGATAGATTAATCCCATCTTATTTCAAGTAGCTTTTTTTAAACACGCGAATGCGTAAGAAATATAATGAGATGATTCAAAAGCAGGAGATTTACAAATACTAACCAACAAATCTGCTGACTGGATCTGAAAACAGCATGTCTGAAATGCTTCTGCACTCAAGGATAGCAGGTCTGTTTGTACCTGCAGCTCATTATTACGTTAAATAATAACTCTTGCACTAGATTTGTATGCTAGATAGATGACAACTAGCTGATAACGTTCTAGTAAATAATATATAACTAGTCACTGTGTAGCTGCTGCCATTATTTCTCCTTATTTAATCTAAGTTAAGCCAAATACGTCTAGATTCAGCTTTATTAATTAATTAGTTGTTCGCATTAGTACAAGCTCAAGACGACTGGTGAGAGTTAAAAGCTGTAACCGTAAATGGTGCTGTGGTTAAATAAAACCAGCAGGTTAAACTAGTATAACAGATGACTAAAGCTGAGTAAAATAAAGACCTGTTAAGACAAAGAGCACTGGTACAAGTCTCTGCAGGAGGGTTGTGTTTCAGTGATTGTACAACCAAAAGAGGGTCTAAAGTTGTGTTATTAGGAGTATTAATAAGCAGCATATCTGGAAAACTACACTTCTCAAAAAAGGAACACTTCTTAATCAGTCATTAAACCTCTGTGATATTGATGTGGTCAGTCAGTATCAGAGGGGGTGTTAATCACCTTCAGCTGCTTTGGTGTTCATAAAATTAACAACAGGTACTAGAGGGGCAACAATAAGACCCCCCCCCCCAAACAGGAACAGTGTTACAACTGGAGGACACTCACATTTTTCCCTCCTCATCTTTTCTTACTGTTCTTCACTAGTTCTGCATTTGGCTAGCGTCAGAGTCACTGCTGGGAGCATGAGGTCATACCTGGACCCTACAGAGGCTGCACAGGTAGTCCAGCTCCTCCAGGATGGCACATCAATACGAGCCAGAAGGTTTGCTGTGTCTCCCAGAGTCTCACAGCATGGAGGAGACTCCAGGAGACAGGCAGTTCCTCTAGGAGAGCTGGACAGGGCCGTAGAAGGTCCTTAACCCATCAGCAGGACCGGGATCTGCTCCTTTGCAGAGCTACAAAATGACCTCCAGCAGCCACGGCTGTGAGTGCCTCTGAGCAAACACTCAGATTTCATGAGAGTGGGCCCTGTGTTCACTGCCAGCACTGTGGAGCCTGGTTGGCATTTGCCACAGAATACCAGATTCAGCAGGTCCATCAGTGGCACCCTGTGATTTTCACACATGAGAGGAAGTTCACCCTGAACTCATGTGACAAATGTGAAAGGGTCTGGAGAAGCCGTGGAGATCGTTCTGCTGCCTGTAACACCGTTCAGGTGGGTCAGTGATGGTGTGGGGAGGCAGATCCATGAAGGGCCACACAGACCTGTACACACTAGGCAACGGCACCCTGACTGCCTTTAGATATCAGGATGAAATCCTTGGACCCACTGTCAGACCCCATGCTGGTGCAGTGGGTCCTGGAGTCCTCCTGGTGCTCGACAGTGCTCGGCCTCATGTGGTGAAAGTATGCAGGCGCTTCTTGGAGGATGAAGGAATTGATACTATTGACTGGCCCCCATACTTGCCTGACTTTAATCCAATAAAACACCTCTGGGACAAATATGCCCATCCGGCGATGCCAGGTTGCACCTCAGACTGTCCAGGAGCTCAGTTAAAAGTTACAATTTCCAGTTGCTGCATGAAAATTTTGCAAAATTGAACCACCTGCTGCATAATTTTTTTCACTTTGATTTTCAGGATGTCTTTGAATTCAGCCCTCTGTAGGTTGATGTTTTTTCCATCAAACAATATTATCCTTTTGCAAAATTGAACCACCTGCTGCATAATTTTTTTCACTTTGATTTTCAGGATGTCTTTGAATTCAGCCCTCTGTAGGTTGATGTTTTTTCCATCAAACAATATTATCCTTTTATTTCTAACACATTTAAGAGATTTAAGAGGTTTTATTGTCACATGCACAGTAAATGGCCAGTTACACTGAATAATGAAATTTTTACTCTGCACTTGTTCTGCTCCAGCTCAATAATAAATATTAAAATATATAAAAATAGTCAACTTATATGCAACTATAGGCTGTATAGAGGAAGCTGCATTGAATGAAGTATGTTTGTGCAGTGGTACAGCAGTGGGTTACTGTAAACCAGGGGTGCCCAACTCCAGGCCTCATAAGCCCCTGTCCTGCAGATTTTAGATGTGTCCCTGCTTCAACACACCTGAGTCAAATATAGAAGTCATTAGCAGGACTCTGACTGTATACTGAGGAGGTAATTCAGCCATTTGATTCAGGTGTGTTAGATCAGGGACACATCTAAAACCTGCAGAACAGGGGCTCTCGACGCGTGGAGTTGGGCACCCCTGCTGTAAACAGTTTTGTGTCTGAGGTATAAAGTGTCATGCATATAGTGCATTTTGCAGTCCAAAATACAAAGCAGAGTACATTACCCAGTCCATACCAGTTTAGATATCCAGCATCACCGTTTTCCCCCATTGAGATTACATTTTTTGAACAGTGTGTATTTAGAACTGCATGGACTGATCATTTTCCCAAAAAAGCTTTACTGTGCTTTGCAAACAAGCGCAAACAAAAGTAGACATCAGAGAATATGAACAAGGCAGCATTGTAAAAAACAAACAAACAAAAAACAAACAAAAAGAAACTGGCAAGTTAAAACTTATATAATGACTGAAAGGAAATAGTAATTATTGCTGCTCATCATCAGTCAATGTGAAATTTAAAAGATGTGACAGTGTACGCTCAGCTTTCTTATTTGTTGTTAACTTTAAAGTATTTACATATGAATGGATGTCTACTAGGAAGACATAAAAGTTTGGGAGGGACCTGGAGGACCTTGCCTTATGTATATGAAATTTCCCTAATAAGAGCAATAGATTTATAATAAAACTCAGTATTTTATCTCTACATTCAAACTTAACTATGACATCCATGGGTCTGATTTGGATAGTGCGTTTAGTTTTGTCCTTGACAAAATTCTCCATATCCCTCTAAAACCTAGAAGCAAGAGAACAGTTAAAAAATAAATGTATAATAGTTTCTGACTCAACTTGACAAAAGGTGCAGCTTTCGTCCAGATCTTTAAATAATGATAGCTTTTTGTTACAAGGGTAAATATTGTGCAAAATTTTAAAGTTGAGCTCTCTCATTTTATTTGAAACACAGTATTGAAGGTGAACCATTCATGCTTCCCTCCAATTTATTGCAACAAATTGTGCATTCCAGAAAGACTTTGCTTTAGGTGTCACCGTATGCCGTACGTTACTATCGCCTACGTGCTTTCGGTTGAGCTAATCTCACTTCCGCTTTTAGCATTCTGTTCCCCGGAAGTGCTTCTCTTTTTCTAACGAGGTCAAAATGGTGGCTCGGTGCATGTGAAAGGTGTCGTAAGGGGAGCCGGCTTTATGATTCGTGAACATGTATAAAACGCCATGTAGCAGGCTGTCAGGTAACACTCAATAAAAGTGGTATCTCGTTCAGACGGATGTAATTTTCAGTAATTTTAATGTGCACTCGCTTAAATCAGCCCTCCATGCTAAGCAGAAGCTAGCTCATTAGCTTATCATATAGCTAGTCGGATGCAGCTGAGCTGTGTGCGGAAGGCTAGCAGTGACCTTGTTTACAGATAGTCGGTAACTCACACAGAAGTCGATCGCATATGCAAAGAAAGAAAATGCTGCAATTGTAATCATGGTGTCAAAATCCCGAATATTTATGCTAAATTAAAGCCTATATTGAGTTTAAGCATAAACTAGGTCCTCGACAGGTCTACGTGAGAACGCTGTCAGTAACAATTCGGTTAACGTTTTATCCACATTGATGTTTGCAGTGTTTGAGCTCGCTTCTTTAATGTAAATAACGTGTAGTAAATGAGGAGCACAATATGTAATGGTTAAACCAGCAGAGATGAGAATACATATCCTTGTGGCTTTCCTTCTCATCGGTTCAGTAAGAAAAGAGTGGAGAATGTTATTATCACTAATTTTGTAACACAAATTTTTGTTATGGATCTATTTCTGGAAAGTCAGGAGCACGATGCTCAGAACCATGTTAAAGGCTGCTGATTTGTTTTATCCATCTGCCCACCCTTTGACTATCCATCCACCTTGTTTGTGTCATTCAGTTGATTTCTCCTCTTTCCCTGTCCATGTGCCATGCAAAAATAAATATGCATTTTCCTTCTGGTTTTCCAGTGTTTCCCACAGAATTAGACTGTGTTTGTGGCAATGTGGAGTGTGCACTAAATGATGCACACCCATGTTTGTCTTAAATAAATGAATAAGTCGGTAGTTAAACTGCCTCTCAGCTAAGGTCCAGCTACACTGTTGTGAACTGCAGGCAGTGATGTGTTTGTCTTGGTTAAGCATATGAATCAGTTCTCTATCTGGAGCAGATTCTGTTCAGTGGCTTCACAGCTTGCAGTCCAAGACAGTGGAGTGAGAATCTGATCAGATGTAGCTGAATGACAGGGACCACCGTAACATTGTGCTGCTAGTGCAGACACATGAGACTAGAGGGGCTTGCTGGTTACAGCACTTGAACTTTCAGAGAAGAGCAGTGTGAGTGCCTAATAGTAAATTGATTGTGATGTAATGCAATGATGCTGAAATGTGCCTGGGCAGCCTACCCAGGTAAAGTCTGCATGTGGGAAACACGGTTTTCTTTCAAGCATTTTATTTTTTAATGAGCCAACAGTGCTTTTTGATAGTTAAGCATAGTGTCTTGTGTTTCTTGTAGGTTTTGTTGGTGTAAGTGTGAAACAGAAACTAGCTCAAAATGTTCCTCGATGTAACCAGATTGCTCGCAGCCTTATTCAACTGCACAGGAGAGAGCCTTCAAACTGGCTGACATATCAACATCTTAACTTCCTTAAACGCCAGGTATCATTTACTGGATCCTGTATCTCATTGCTGATTATTAATGCTGACTTATTCCAGTACACTGAGACTACTGAAGTTTCTTCTTTAAGTATCCAATAAATCTCCTTGCTTTGTCCCCCCCAGTATGTTTCAAAGAACACTGGTGAGCTTCACCAGCGTGCCATCCCCAAGCAAGCACCTGCCCTAATTATTGTGGATGAGAGAGATGACAGCGTTGAAAGGCAGGTTGAGAGAATACCAACGATCAGTCCTGCAGCCACAGATGCTGCTCCACAGCCAGAGTATGCTACCCATACGCCACAACCTGGACTCTCCCATTTGAAGCCCACTGCTGAAAATGCAGCAGTGCAGAATGTTTCAGGTTCCCATATGGCTGGAAGTCCACATGAGCCTCCACATGTGCAGGTTGAGATGGAAGAAGAAAAACAGGCACGTCTAGACAGACAGTGGAAGCAGCTGAACGTTGAAAGGGCTGACCTACCAGATATCTACGCAAGACTTTCAAAAATTAAACTGACAGGTAGAGTATTTATTACCTGGTTATTAAGTGTAAAATTACAATATTAAATTGGACCTATTATAGTTTTCTATATTTTCTGTCATATACAAGCCCAAATGTCAGGCTCCAGACTGCTCTAAATGCTTCTTATCAGTTTTTTCTGCTTTTGGATTTTTATATCAGTGATGTAGATCTTTATATAGCCTCACCCACCTGGTTTTCAGATCCTCTGTTTGACGGTTGTGGGTGAGAGAGGAACTAAAATGGTTCAAGGCCCATCTATAAGATAAAGATAAGAAGGGAAAATATGGAGTTAGAATTGAGCCTGAACTACCAGGAAGACTTACCTGAGATACATACAGAATCAGTTACATCTGATTAAACTGGGTAAGTCCACATAGGCATGACTGTGTCATATCTGTGATGCAGAATGTGATAAATTCATGCCAGTCATTCAATGAGTGAGTACTTTTTTGTCTCATAAGCTGCACTGTAATTCATTTTGTACTGATTATCACAAAAAATTCTTACTGTGTCGCTGGCGCTTTGGAGCAATTGAAAGTCTGTAATTTTAATAGTATTAATAATACAGAAACTCAAAGCTGTTCTTTTAGTTTTCAGTGCATGTAAAGGCTGTCTGCTTTGCCCCAAGGTGAAAGCTAATGTACTGTTATCTGTTTTCCTTTCGTTTGCACAAAATCATACATCTGCTGAAACCAAACATTCACGTCTTACATTTTATTTTGAGAAGTAATACTCCAAGAAACAGTGCTGGCTTATGATTTTTTTAATTATTATTTTTCTTTGATTTCAGCCCTGGTGGTTACAACTTCAGCAGCTGGATTTGCCATGGCTCCAGTGCCCTTTGATCCAATCATCTTCTTCGTGTCATCTCTAGGAACAGGCCTGGCCTCTTGTGCTGCCAATTCAATTAACCAGGTTTGTTGTCTTCATTCAAAGCTGTGTGTGTGTCTGTGTGTGTGTGTGTGTTTATTGCATGTATTTTTTTGCACAAACACGTAGTTCTAGTCACCTCTAGCCTTGCATTAAAATCATTTGAGTTTGATTGAAACCATTCAGCGTACATCGCTTGGCAGTGAAATGTAATCAGCCCCTCTTCAGTAAATTGCCAGTGAGTATGCAATTTGACAAGATTTACAGAAGCAACAGTTTCTGGCAATTTTGTGTAAAAATGATTAATTCCAGTTAAATGTATTGAAAAGACAAAGTCACAGAAAGCAGGAAATATTAAACACATGTCCTGTTTTAACTGCTTCGAAAATTGCAGTAAACATTACAGATGTTTGTGGTCTTGAATCAGTTTGTTTTTAGTACCAATTTCCTTTTGGAACCAAAGTGACCCGTCTCAGACCTGTTGCGCAATATAGTTTTCTGTAGACATGTTATGAAAACATGAATGTGCTTGTTAACCAGGACCCACATCCA
Organism: Bujurquina vittata; assembly: GCA_015106715.1. Lineage (NCBI taxonomy): Eukaryota > Metazoa > Chordata > Actinopteri > Cichliformes > Cichlidae > Bujurquina > Bujurquina vittata. The sequence goes on along the minus strand of VUQK01043364.1, from coordinate 1,527 downwards.
CCGTTCTCTTTTTAAGAGTTGCTTTAAGAGATGTTGCAGAAAATGTGGAACGAGCCAGCACATCCCCTTATTTACCCAGCCTACATTCCTCTTTTGCTACGCATCTCAAAAATGCATTGAGCTAACTGTAACGCTCTCATTAGCTCCACGTTGAAAGCTTTTTTGAAGCTTTAAACAAAGGAGTGCTCGTGTTCGTAGACACTTGGAATGTCTACAGTAAGTAGGGTCTCCCTCTAATGTTGATGTTGCATGTTGGAATTTGTTTTGTGACTTAATAATATTCTCATAATGGGTGACCTTGCCCTCAGCCCTGGATTGACCCGTGCTTAGTGGTGTCCTTGGCCTATAATTTGGCAATGGTGTTGATTACACAGCAGGTTCATGGCCTGGAAGCAGACTCCCCCGCCCCAACCTTCCTAACAGTATGCTCCAGTCCTGTAGTCACTGTTTTGGAACTGTAAAAAGGAAGTAAAATAAATTTTGTAATAACACTGATCTTCTTGTGTCACGTAGGTGCAGGCAGGTCTGTGAATAAGAATGTGCAGATGTTGACACTGTTTTGTTGCTGGGGTCAGGCCATTGCAAGGGTTAAAACTGTATTGTCTCAGAAGCAGCTGACTCCTCTGTATACCTCTACCTCACACTAAGCAGGTGTGTAAATATTCTTGAGCTATTTGAAAATTGTCTCCACGCCAAATAGTTGATCTCAGACTCAACAAGACATTCACAGATCATGTGTGTCCCTTTATTTGTGGGCCCTTCATCCATCCTTTCAATCTTTTTTTCTCCACTAATTCAGCCTGAGGCTAGGATACAACTCAGCTTCATATTTCATTGCTCTCTTCAAGTCTAGTTTCAAATGTCCAGTGATCCCCAAAATCTATTTGTAAACGGCATAAGTGTGCGCTAAGACCTGCAGAAACTACATATAATTAAGGATTTTATTGTTGTTAAAAATTGGAAAAGCATACTTATTTTCCATATTTTTCTGAAAGCCACATTTTAGAGGAGTAGGTCAGTCTTACAATTTTTAAACCTTCGGCTCTGGAAAATTCACAATGAATTGTTCACCAGTTGTTCATTGCAGGACACGGAGAACATAATAACTAAAACTGGATGACCTGACAGTTCCAGTGATGCTGGTTGGTTGTATGATGGTCAGAACAAAGTCATACATTTAGTTTCAGATTAAGTCATTGTTACGATCTCTAGCGCTGCAATGGATCATCGACAGGGGTGGCTGTAGCTCAGGAGGTAGAGCAGGTCACCCGCTGATCGGAAGGTCGGTGGTTCGATTCCTGGCTAGTCCAGGCTGCCTGCCAATGTATCCTTGGGCAAGATACTTAACCCCGAGTTGCTCTCCGACGCTAGCGTTGGAGTGTGAATGTGTGTGAATGTTAGCTAATTAAAAGCACTTAGCTTACTTACATATGGAAGTGCTTGTATGAGTGAGTGTGAATGGGGTAAATGTAAACATGTTGTGTAAGCGCTTTGAGTGCTCGGACAGAGTAGAAAAGCGCTATATAA
>VUQK01043361.1:30382-42619 GCA_015106715.1 Bujurquina vittata | reverse complement strand
GTGTGTGTGTGGTGTGTGTGTGTGTGTGTGTGTGTGTGTGTTTTAGCAATGGGCATGAGTTCAACTCTGGCAAACCTCCTGTTGTTCCTCAGGCTGTGTGGAATCTGTAGAGGATCTGAACAGGGTGAGCTGAATAACACTGTTTTACACACACACACACACACACACACACACACACACACGCACACGCACACACACACACACACACACACACACACACACGCACACACACACACACACACACACACACACACACACACACACACACACACACTCATGTTTTTGCCAAGCAGCACTCCAACAATTAGGGAAATAATGTCTTGTTTCTATCACTTGTTTAGGAAACCCTCAATCTATTTTCACTTGCAGGCTTCACTATAGCATCATAAGAGGCACATATCATGTTACATGTGACGTACAACAGTTCCAGTTCAGTTGTATTATTGATCATAGAGCAGATTGGAAAAATACTGAGTCAGTCATGAAGCAAAATGTAGCAACATCCCTGAGCCGCTGGCCAAATGCTGGAAAAGAACAACCACTAAAAGGAAATGTTAACTGTGCTCTCAGATTTCAAGTATTCTGATGAGTCATCTTTACTTGAGTATATTTTTTGGCCTTTTATTAGTGCACAGTGAAGAGAGACACGAGAGGTAGGATAGAGATATAGGGGAAGCCACGCAAGAAAGGGCCATACGTAGCATGTGGTATATACGTTGGTGCATTTCCCAAGGAGAAGAAAAATGTTTTAATGTGAGACATGTCAGAAATGTAGAAATAAGAAAGACTAATGTTGTAGGATCTATAACTTACAGATAAAGCACCTTGAGATGGCTGTTGTTGTGATTTGGCGCTATATAAATAAAACTGAACTGAAAGATGAGTACTCTCTGGTACTCGGTCTTTCTCCCACAGTCCAAAAACATGCAGTTAGTGGGGTGAGGTTAATTAGTGATTCTAAATTGCTCATAGGTGTGAATGTGAGTGTGAGTGGCTGTCTGTTTGAAAGACACGTACCAACTGGCAAATCCCTTTCAAACACCTCTCTTGAGGAGAGAATTTCGTTCCACTGCATAGAACCCACCTATGGTTGCAAGCTCTCGGTAGTGACCAAAAGAATGAGATCGCAGACAGAAGCTGCAGAAATGAGCCTCCCTAGTAGTGTGGCCAGGCTCAGTCTAAGATAGCTGGGTCATTTGGGAGGGGCTTGGACAAGAACCACTAGTGGCTCTGCTTAGACTGCTGCCACTGTGACCCAGAAACAAATAGGTGGTGGAAAATGGATGGATGGACATAGTCTTTGAGTTTGAAAGGTTTGGTTCATTAGGATTAAATCATTAAATAAATGATTTTACATTGTACGTTGCAGGGAACTGTGCTGACTACAAGCTCCAGTTTGAGAGGGTTTTCTCTGTTCCTGGAGACGTGGCGATGCTGAAGAGCACACTGGTCTCTCCAGACGTCTTTGACTTCAAAACTGTCCCGTACACAATCACGTGGTACAGCTCAGCATCAGGCCAAGAAATCACCAATCAGACTGGCCATATCCTGGTGAACCAGGAGACCCTGTGGTTTCTGAATGCAACACTGAGTGACGGTGGGGATTATGTGACCGTACTGAGGTAGGAGGCACTAACAGAAACAGAATCATTAAAAATAAATAGAGAACAGGAAATAACACAATTGATGGCCAATTTTTTATCTCAATCAATGAGATTGTGTTTTTGGTAGTGTATGTGTTTGTGTGTCATTCTGTCTGTAAGCATGATATTTCAAAAGGTTTTGGACGAATTCCAATAAAACTTTGTAGGGGTGCAGCGTGGGCTCATGTTAACAATGCATTAAAGTCTGGCTTACGTCCATCAAGGTCTTAAAGGTCAGCTTTATGATTTATTGGTCAAAAATTGACAAAAAGTTTTATAACTTAAAGACTATGATTCTTACAAGTGCGGTGTGTATTGTCAACATATAGAAAGTACTGTGTAAAGATTTTAAATATCGTGCCATATTTGACCTCTCATATCTGCCCTTCTGTAAAGTGTATTAAAATGGGTTTCAACATGGCAACAAAAACCAAAGTTGGTACTTTGCATTTGTTTTTGCTGAACTGTAACCTGAAAGAAAAACAGAAAATGAAAATAATGGTGGCGCATTATAAAACTCTCATTCACAAGTTTTCTATTTCAAAAGGCTGAAGTGAAAATAGACGGTGATGTACAGTAGAGACGCAGTCAGTACATTAAGCCATAAACTAATTTAATATTTAGCAGTAGCCTGTATGCATGGTAAGCCTTATAAAAATTGCATGGTCATGCTTTGTATTAGTGCTTTCTGTTTTGCTAACAAGATAAGCACATTTATAGCATTAAAGGGAGACGCCGTTCCCACTGTGCTGAATGTACATTTACATGCTGCACCAAAAGCATACATGCAGACAGGCCATCACCATCCTTCCCAGCTTAGATCCATTCATGATCTGTCAGTAATCACTGTGAACAAATGGAGCACTTTATGACTGTAACTGTATTAGATTTGATATGTGGTTTCAAAATGTTCTGGATTACCTTGAAACAATGACAGCTGCTACTGTAGCTGGTAACAAACATTTTACACATCACTGCACTTTCCTGCAAAACACATTCAGCTTCCTAAAGTTTACGGTTTGAGGTTCAAGACTCAGGGTGGTGTGTCTAATTATCCATCCATTCATAATAGTTCCACTTTTCCTGTAGGACTCCTTCTCGCTGCTATAGGCAGGCCACCCGGCTGGTAGTGGAGAAAAGACATCCGGGAGAATGTGGAAGGCCGAGGAAAGCTTTCCAATTACTTACAAAAGGAGTTACCGACATCCTGAATTGCCCTCTGAGGGACCACATCAATAAGCTGCAAAGCTACAACATCGCATACTCCCTCAAGTGGTACAGAGTGAGTTATTGGGAATCCTTGTTGAGCACTATAAATGAAACCTAATGGGTTTGGCAGTCAAATGGGATCCACTGACTGCAAATTCACTAACTGCACAGTTTATTACAATGAACAGAGAGCACATCTGCTTCTTGTTTTGTGACTGAAAAAAATTGACTTATTTTTCCTCATCTAGGACTGTGACCCCATAGTGGATGGGACAGACAACTATCACTATTGGGAAACTACAGGTAAACTGAAAATTACTGACGTGGACCTTCATCACAGTGGCGACTACACCTGCACTCTAACATTCACCCTCGCTGGCATCAACGGATCTGTGTCAGAGACCATTGATGCAAATGTCAAAGGTGAGATTTCAGATAAAGGAAAAGACTACAAGCAGCACAACAGACCAATTTGGAGATGTCTAGGGGAAAGGGCAGGGACTTTTTGAATAGCCTGTTTAACGCACTCATTGAGAGTGTGAGGATGCCTGAGGAATGAAGAAATGTACTGGTACCAATTTTTAAGAACAAGTGTGATGTGCAGAGCTGCAGTAACTACAGAGGGATAAAGCTGATGAGCCATACTGAAGCTTTGGAAGCTATGAAGCTGTTGGAGCCAGGTTAAGAAGAGAGGTGATGATCAGTGAGCAGCAGGATGGCTTCATGCTGAGAAAGAGCCCTGCAGATGCAATGCTTACTTTGAGAATGTTGATGAAGAAGTTCAGAGAAGGTCAGAAGCAGTTGCACAATGTGTTTGTGGAAAGTATGACAAGAGAGGAACTGTACTGCATGAAGAATTATGAGGAATAAGGGATTATAATAATTATTTTAATTAATAATAAAATAATAGCAAAAAAGAAAATTATCAACAATGGTAACAGGAGTGTTAGTAATAGGGGCAGCTTAAGTATACTATCTGTAAACTGCAGAGTGAGAAATATCATTATATTTCTAGCATATCTTGATTATTACTGCATACTACAAAGTGTTTGATGTTCTCTGTTTCAGGGGAGTACTCTTTGGTTCCACAAGTGCATGAACCCGCCAATGAAGTAATCAAAGCACAGAGGGGTACGTGCTTGTCTGCAAGATATTCTGAGAAATGCCATCCATCCATTTTCTTACGCTTAAATGGGGTGGATAGCGGGGGGCAGCAGCCTAAGCAGAGAAGCCCAGACCTCCTTTTCCCAGCCACCCCCACCAGTTCATCAGGAGGGGGACCCCAAGGCTTTCCTTGGCCAGTCGAGAGATATAATCGCTCCAGTGTGTCCTGGGTTTGCCCTGGGACCAACCGGTGCAGCGTCGGCATCACTGCAGATGCAGCCCCGATCTCTCTGTCAATCTCCCGCTCCCTTGTCACATCACTCGTGAACAAGACCTCAAGATATTTGACCTCCACCTGGGGCAGCAACTCGTCCCTGAGCCAGAGTGAGACTCCGTCCTTTTCTGGCTGAGGACCATGGCCGCACACTTAAAGGTGCTGATTCTAATGCCAGCCGCTTCATGCTCGGCTGTGAACGTTCCACTGTGAGCTGGAGGCCATCATGTGATGAAGCCAACAGGACCGCATCATCTGCAAAGAGCAGAGATAGGTCTGAGGTCACCAAGGTGGACACATTCCACGTGAAAATTATGAACAGAATTGGTGACAAAGGGCAGCCCTGGCAAGTCCAGCACTCACAGGAAATGAGTCCGACTTATTGCCTGAAATACGGACCAAGCTCTCGCTGCCCGTGTTGGGACAGCCCATACTCCCGCTGCACATCCCACAGGATACCCCAAGGGATACGGTCTAATGCCTTCTCCAAGTCCACAAAACACATGTAGACTGGATGGGCAAACTCCCACACACACTCAAACTACCTCGAGAGGTCCAGCATTCCACGACCAGGAGGAAAACTGCATTGTTCCTCTTGAATCCGAGGTTCGACTAACGGACGGACCCTCCTTTCCAGCATCCTGGCATACCTTACTGGGGAGGCCGAGTGGCCTGAAGTTCTGCCAGAGGAGGGAGTTGAAGATCTCGTGGACCGGGGCCTCTGCCAGGCATTCCCAGTGTACCCTCACCTTCACTGATTAGGTGCGCTGGGTCTGTCCAGCATCCTGTCACGTCACCACCAGGTGGTGATGAGTTGACAGCTCAGCTTCTATCTTCACCTGAGAATCCAGAACATACGGCCACAGATCTAATGATACAATTACAAAATTAATCACTGACCTGTGACCTAGGGTGTCCTGGTGCCACGTGCACTAATAAACAACCTTATGTTCGAACATTGTGTCTGTTATGGACAAACAGTGGTTTGCACAGGAGTCCAATAACAAAACACCGTTTGGGTTCAGACTGGGCAGCCCCTCAAAATCACACCTCTGCAGGTCTCACTGTCATTGCCCACATGAGAGTTGAAGTGTCTCAGCAGGACAATGGAGTCAGCAGATGGAGCACCCTGCTCAGTGACTCCGAGAAGGGTGGGTACTCTGAACTGTCATTTGGCGCATAAGCGCAAACAACAGTCAGGACCCATTCCCTGGCACGAAGGTGCGGGGAAGCAACCCTCTTGTCTACCAGTGAAAACTTCAACGTACAGGCAGCAAGCCGAGGGGATAGGAGAACACCCACCGCAGCTCACAGCTTCTAAGCAAGGGCAACTCCAGACTGGAACAGAGTCCAGTCCCTCTCCAGGAGACTGCTTCCAGAGCCCAGGCCATGCGTTGAGGTGAGCTTGACTATATCTAGCCTGTATCTCTCAACCTCACCTTGGCCATTGCCTGACACACACCACACCCAACCCCTACGATGCCTCCTGTGGGTGGTTGGCCTACAGGAGGGTGGGTCCATGCCATCTCTTCGGGCTGCGGCTGCCACCAAACACTCTCCCTCAAGCTCCCTCCCCAGGCCTGGCTCCAGGGTGGGGCCTCGGGAACCCTATCCTTGGCAGGGTAAACAGTTCCCTTGGTGACTCCTTCGTCTTTGTCTGGCCCCTCACCCAGGACCAATTTTCCATGGGAAACAAGCCTCTGGTCAACATAGCTCCTGGGATCACTGGGACACACGCATCCCTCCACCATGATAAGGAGTTGAGAAATGTGTTCTCATGATTTCATGTTTGTGTGTCTCAGGCTTCATTTTGAGCAGCATTTTGTGTTAAAAAAAAACACGAAACAGACTTCTGCTTTATGTTTATACATACTGCAAGGAGAGTAGATGCAAGTCCTTATTTTAGAGTGAATAAGACAACTTGACATTCTATAGAAAAACATCAGTTAATGAGTTTAAATAAAGACAATTTCATTACATACTGTTTGTTCATGTGTTCAGGGTTCAACTTCAGTAAAAGGTGCCTGGTGTTTGTGCCGGGTGTTGGGGAGCCTTCTGTTGATATCTTTTGGTTGGCCAGAGAGGAATTCATGGAGCTTAACACCTCTCACCGTGTCTACATGTTAGATCAACGGTCAGTAGCTTTAACTACATCCATTTTTTATCTGCTCTAATAGACACAGAACATCATATTTTATCAAATAATTTTTGACCATCTTGTCATAGCCTCATCAGTATGCTGCCCAATGAAGGTGCGTGGTTAGAGCGACTGCTGGTGTTTTCTGAGCTGCATAAGAAGGACTTCAACACCAACTACACCTGCCGTGTGTACAGTGACAGGGGCTTTCCTGAGAGATATTTTAGTCTGCAACCAGCAGGTGCATCTTCTCACAATCAGTCAATCAAATAATCTTTTCATTGAAGTGATTATCCTTATATAAGATGAAAAATCCAAAAGTTTGCCTTCAGTGTAAATGTTGCACCCTTTGAAAGGTGTTTGTTGTGAAGGTACAATTGAAAAGCTAAATTAATATTTTAGCAAACTTTCTAATTAATGAGAACAATTCATCCCAGTTAATGTATGCAGTCGAACTGCTGTCGGGTTCCCACAACTGAATGAATTGTTGAATAAATTATTGATATACAATACCTGCTACGACTTGATTCTGTTTATTAACTACAAAAAAATTATTTTTAATTTCTGTATATTGTTATATGAAACCTGTTGTGCTTTAGTTAAAAGACAGCAACCTAGTTCAAATCTAGTGAGGGCAGTCGAATTACCAAAATATTAAATATTTGCCATATGGTTTCACAGTTTTGCAAACACAGTGTATTACTTGCTTCAGAGTGGTTGCAATGGTGATGAACCACCTTGGTAACAGTGAAAACCCAGGGTTAATGGAAGAGACATTTATTAAAAACTCTTCTAAAAATGTCCAGTCAGTGAACAAGTCTGAAGATTTAAATTAGCTGTTGTCATACAGGTCAGCTATTTTCCATTTACCACAGCATTTAATCCACCAAAACGTTTGTGTGAACTGATTTCATTCATGTAGCCTAATTTCATATGATTTATAACATTTCCTTTCACCTTATGTTATTACAGAGCCATGTTTGAGGTAAATGAACTTTCATATAGGAAATAAAAAAGGAGCCCACATCTAAAACATTATTTATAGAAGATATTTTTGAATTGTTACAAACATGCATGAATCACAGCTCTCATAGGCAGTTTAGTCACAGTCAGTTGTGGGAAGGTGACAGAAATATGACTGTATAAGAATTATAATCATTATTTAGGCTGTTTATTTATTTGGCTTATTTTATCACTGCAGCCAGCATGCTTCAAAAGGAGCAAGTGTTCATTCAAAGTGACAGTAAGAGAGACAAAGTGTTACCATCATTTAGGCACCGTTGGCTCCTAAAGAACGAGCTCACATGCAGCAGTGTACGTTTGAACAAGTAGGACACAGAAAGGAGGAAATACTCCACCAGCAGAGGGAGCTGTTCAGCCTCAATCTACTCAGTAGTGATAATTGCACATTTTCTTTTTCATGAAGTTGTTTTTATGACCAATGTGAAAACATGAAAATTACAGAGAAAACTAGCTGAGGAGCCGTTAAATGTTTACTGATGCTGGAGCTATTATTTACAGTTAAACCTGCCTCATTTCCATGCTGTTCTTTTGCCTGAATGGCAGTTTTTTGACATTCGGAATAAAAATGAATTTGGCACAGATGCATCCACGTACTAAAATTATATGTCTGGTATGTTTGCTGTTCATCTCCGCAGATCCAAACATCACACTTCCTATCGGATCTGTGCTCGGCAGTGTGATGGTTCTCTTTATCATCACTGTCATCCTGTACTACATTTTTAAGATTGACATTGTGCTGTGGTTCAGGAGAGCCTTTCCAGTCCTCTACAGAAATAAAGGTAAGTTCACTGCAGCTTTGTAAATATTAATCTGCTGTTTATTTATACATTGTGAACTATTAGTGATAGTATTGTTTATGGCAGCTTACAATAAATGGATTACTCCACAATGGAAAAACCCCAAGCAATGCCTTTACTTTTACCTTTAAAGTACCCACACATTCACGACAACCTACAGAGTCATAAACTCTACTTGACTCATATCCCGCTGCATGTGTGAGAAGCGAGAGCAAACAAAGGAAATGTGCTAACCGCAGGACTGCTTGCTCTGCTTCTAAAATGTCATTTGCTGATTATGCAAGAGAAGGATATTGAACACTGGACGGTGTCTAAACCTTTTGCTAAAAGTCGACGGTTGTTAGGACTTCCAAAAGCACCTGTGACCGAATGAATTAGAACAATGTGGGCAGAAAATCCAAACGAAAGTAAATCACTGTTTAACATGTGGGAAGACGCATACTGTATGCAGATAAAAAAACAGAAATACCACTTAGGTGTGATGTGGTAACGCCTCGAGGAGAAATTTCCACTGTAGCTTTAATGTAGCTACTGTTTACTGTCATCATCAGTTAATAAGAAGGTAATTTTCCTGATAAAAAATAAACATGCGTGCCCCTCCCTGCCAGGTGGCTAACAATAGTTAGCAAACTGTCACAGAAAAATAACTAGAAGGATCTGCTCTTTATTGATGACCTCTCTTTGTATTTAGTTGAAGGATCTAATGCTGAAGGCTTTAGTCTGAAATGACTTGAGCGCCACTCCCCACCCCCCTCACGACCTTTTTCTTTTCTCGTGCTAGACTTGGACGGTAAGCTATATGATGCCTATGTGGCATACCCGCAGCCCTATGACCTCGGATTCAACAAGGAGGTAGAAACTTTCGCCCTTCAAACACTGCCTCAAGTGTTGGAAATGGCCTGCGACTACAAACTCTTCATAGCAGGGCGCGACTGCCTGCCGGGGCAATGTAAGTTACCAACAGCAAACAGTACCAACAGATGTGGTCAGGAGCACTTTTTGAAGAAGGATAGGCATTTAGTAGGTTATTTTTTTTTGTTTGTTTGTTTTTATGCATAAAGAAATTGGTGTTTTTCTTTACATTTTACTTTTAACTTCTTACTTTAAAAAAATGAGTGAATAACTGAACCTCTAAATATAATAATAATTGCATACAGCTACAGTAAGTAACTAATGGTCCCTTTTCATCCTTTGTTTCCTCCTGCAGCTTTGGTGGACTCTGTTGAAGAAAACATACAAGCCAGTCGCCGTGTCCTTTTGCTCTACACTGCCTCCACTTTCACCACCAAAAGACACATGAGCAGCACTAGCAGTAATAATAACAACGTTTCTAAGAGCACTGAATGCAGCGGTGAAAGTGAAAGAAACCCCAGTGACAGCTGTAGCATCATGAGCTCTGATGTCAGCGATAAAGTCTATATTGACACAAGGCAGCAGCTGGAGTATATGGCAGCAATGCACAGAGTGCTACTTGAGGGCTCTCTCAAGGTGAGGAAACAGACCTGTTAATGTATATTCTTGACAGAGCCAGTGCTGACAAATATCAGGCACTTAGATGGAATAGATGGAGCAATATGACGTACTTTTATCCCTAAATATGAAATAATAATTAAAATAATACATCTAAGATATTATTGCAAAATTATGGATTAACATGACCATCAGATGCCAGATTTAATTCCCTCCAAATGCTTGCGATGCTCCTGCAAGATGATCCGGTGATTATTTGTCTAATGTGTATCAAATCCTCAAATATGCACACTAGATCTAATCTAGGCTCTGATTTACAGGTGGTTCTGGTCGAGTTGGAAGAGATCACACCAGCTCAACTGGCTCTATTTCCAGAGTCAGTGCGTCATCTGAGAAAAAAGCAGGGTGCTGTGTGTTGGTGGAAGAGCCAGAGGACGAGGCAAAGGTGGAAGCCACGCATGAGCGAAAGTGACACAGAAAAAGGTGAAATGAACTTCCAGCTATCACTGTCCCTCTCCCCTTCCTCAAGGTTTTGGAAGGAAGTGAGGTATCACATGCCTGTCCGGGGCAAGAGGTTGGTGTATCCTGAAAAGACGGCCTTGCTGTAATTCTGATATTGAACCAGAGAGTAACTGGTTTCTAATGCAAATGTGTGAGGTGCGTCTACTCACACACAGACTATTCATTCAAAGACCCTGAGTCAAGTTTATAGCACGGGTACATCTAAAGGTACTCTTTCGCAGAGATGTCACCTAAATCTCACCTTTACCTTCTGTGCAACTTTGCAATTTGCACATTTCTGATGGCAGGAAACCTGTACCATGCTCAACATGTTGTAATCAGAGGAGAGAAAAGATGAGTGGTGCTTTGCCTAAAGATGATTACAGCTGATTATGGACAGATCACTGCAATGCTTGGGCTGTCCACAGTTTGCCTGCACTAGTCTGTGAACTGCTGACAGTCTGTATCAGAGAGGGCCTGAAAGATACTGTAGACAAAGAAGGCTTGAATTATAATAATCATCCATTTATTTTGTTAACCACAATCTGCAGCGTCCCAGCTAACACTGGGTGACAGGAATTTCAATAAGGAGAGATAATTTGGAGGGAATGAACTTAATCTAGTGATATACACAATTCAGTTAGACTCTGATGGTCCATCATGGCAGAATGGAATCCCAGCAGTGATAGGAATTACTGTAGGGAAGCCCCCCCACCCCAAGGAGAGACCCTGGCAGTGGTAAAGAGCACTGAGTGACTTGGGTACGATAGAGATGGGGAGGAGGTGGGTTGCATAAATGAGTCTGCAAGGGAGAATGAGCGGTGAAATTTAAAGTAATCAGAGTGGAGGTCGATTGACTTGAAGAAGGTGGGCAGAAAGACGATTGGACCAGAGTAGTGACGTCAGCTTTGAGTTTGACAGCGTGTCAAATTGGAAGTGATGTGAAGAATAAACTTGCAGCCGAAGACCCAGGAGTGACTGCAGATCTTCCTCATTGAATGTACGCATAAGCTTCATATCAGAAAAAAAATGTGTGCATATGATTGAACGCTTAAATGTGTAATGAAAAATGTGGAAATAAATGTGGAAAAAAAATGTAAAGAGGCACAATCAGGCAAGGATACATATGTGATAAATTATATAAATATATGTATGTTATTTATAAATTCAATGTCATGAAACAAGGATGCATAAAAGTCTAGGCTAAAATGAATGTATTAATTTTTAATCAATGATGTTTTAATGTGATGTCTGAAAATTGTAAATATTTTGTTTACCTTTGAATTTTGTTTATTAAAGCTTGACTGTTTTACAAATAATTGAAAAAAGTTTTTCAGTTTTAACTTTACTTTAAACATACACCACCACCACAACATCGTATTAATTTTACTATAACATTGGCTAAAATAGTTTCCTGTTTCTCACTATATGTTATAGAAATTAGCTTCCTTAAGTCTTGGTTTGAGCTTTGTAACGTGTTTCTCAGTGTACATAAGGAGCACCATATATTGTAAAATTAAACCCACAAAGTGAAAAAGAAGCCAACATGTATATGACAGCTGTGTGTGAATGGTATCTTTTATTTATGATGTTTTTCATTTTAAAAATGGGTAAAATTCTCAATTGGCAAAAGAGGTAATTTCATAGGATCAGAAGACTTTTACTGGTTAGACCAATGGCACTCAACCTGAAGGTGGTGGGTACAACATCAAAGAGCTAAAAAAATCATGGGGTACATGCCTTACAGACACTTACGGTGGGATAAAGTGCCTTTAATTGGGGTACAGGTCATGTAAAATATTGCTTTGGATTCATTCGCCAACCAGCTTCCTGTTAGGTCAAACAATGTTAAGCGTAACATAAACACTAAGGGGTCTCTCGTTCAGTCACTGTCAAACAAGCTTATCTGAGTTCAGCTCTCATTCACTAATTGGACTCTCAGCTTGTGCCTCAGCTTCCAGTTTCACTCCCAGCACTCACAAGTGAGAAGCACTGAAGGCCACTACAGTTCAACTCTTTTTTTTTTTTTAAGCCTGTCATGTCTGGCGGTTTTTGCAAACGGAATGATGAACTTAAATC
>VUQK01043361.1:5585-30362 GCA_015106715.1 Bujurquina vittata | reverse complement strand
CTCCCAGCACTCACAAGTGAGAAGCACTGAAGGCCACTACAGTTCAACTCTTTTTTTTTTTTTAAGCCTGTCATGTCTGGCAGTTTTCGCAATCGGAATGATGATCTGAATGCACTGATGTACCAAACATATTTGGTTTTACAAGAACAGCTCTGTAAGTTTCTATAGGCTATTCTTGTTTGTATTTTTATTGTATTCATTTATGCCAGGCCTGACAGGCAGGAAGGAAGGGGTAAGAAAAAGAGGGATAAAATGAGGAGAGAAAGAAAAGAAAAAGATAAACAAAGGGGAGAAAGAAAAAAATAATCAAATAAAGGTAGATATACATGCATACATACTGCACATATGCACAACACATACAATCTTGCTGTGGTTTGCAGTAATGTGTGCATGTGCCTCTGTCATAGAAAGTACTCAATAATGAGGGCAAGAAACTGTAACCAGGCCCCCCGTGATCCAGAGGCAAATAGGGAAGCACCCAGGGGACCCGGGCCACACATCCCGATGACAACTGCGTGTGCACCTCAGAGGAGGAAGGAGGGAGACCGCAGACGGAGCCTCCACGGCCAAAGGGCAAAAGTCCAGAGAGTTGAGAGCAAAAGCCATGCTAAGACATCCGGCCATGCACCCCGGGACCCACGGGCACCCAGACCCCAGGAGCATCGGTGGGGAGCGGTAGGGAGGGATGACTCCTGCCCTCCGCAACTGTGTCCCACAGGTGCAAAGGCTCAGCAAGCCACAGACCCAGGCCCAGCTTTCCACACACACACACGCACACACGCACGCACGCACGCACACGCACACGCACACGCACACACACACACACACACACACACACACACGCACACGCACACGCACACACACACACACACACACACACACACACACACACACACACACACACACCATATACTCATATACACACATATACCAGTCACACACTCATGCACACACACATGGAACTTACTGTACATGGACACCAAGTGTGGGCGAGCGGGTACCAGCACAGAGCCTGTGGTGACCCAGGGAAGGAGCCAACCCAGCCCTAAACAACTAGTCAGTTCCTACCCCAGCAAGGGTGCATGAAACTGGGGTGTGGGAAGACCCACCCACCCCCTCCTCCCTTAAAACGTGTCTTATTCAAGTCTCATAGGTGTTTTGGTTCATTCCCAGTTGGCCTATACCATTCCGCTCTCAGCGCACCCTGACATGTATTACTGGCTGTCTCAATGGTCCTGGTCAAAAGGGGAACGGAACACAGATAAGAGTGAAACAGACTTTAAGCTGTATTTTTTACATTTCAACTGCAGCAGTTCAATAAAACAAACACTTGTTGATGGAAATCAAAAATCCTTTACACAGTTTTAGGAAGCATCATTGACATTTTCCCCACTGGAAATGTACCAGCCATTCAAAACCTCCCAGAACATTTTTTTTGAATAAATATATTTACATATGCACCAAAAGAAAGAGTAGAAGCTGGATTTTTAACACTGTCGCATGGCAGGAAAGCAATGATTAGTGGAATATTTCATCTTTGGTGGATATACTGCTTGGGAAATTATCTGTAAACATTTGTGGCTTTGTAAGATTTTTTTTAAAGTTTGGATAAAAATGATTATGGTTAAAGCTGACATCACAGAGATCCAGTGAATCCAGGATTTTATATCCTCAAAACAGCGTCACGGCCAGAGGAATATTAATAAATACAGGCTTTGAGGTTATAGTCAATACAAATGCCTGAAGTCAAGTTTCTGGAGCAACTGTATTATTATGCAAATGTTTCATTTGAGTATGCACAGAAAGTGTACACTGTTAAATGGCAGAACATTACAAAATCCAACTGTCAGTTTCAAATCTGAACCACTAAGAAGATGACCTATATTTTAAACGAAGCCCTACTTGGTTGTGGTTGGATAACTGTGTCGTACCTGTAGATCAGCGGTGCTTTTTTTTTTTTTTGTTGAGAGGAAATTTCAAGCAGGGCTAGCGGAACAGTATAACACAGTACGCAGGCAGGAGGAGTAGGAGGATGGAAAAACCCACCAACCCCATTGCAAGTTCATTGTACTGCAAGTGAGAAGCAGTCTTTTTGTCTCAATATTCATCCTGGACAGTCAAAATTATCACCAAAAGTACAGCTGTTCCTGTTCTTGTACTTACTGCAGTAACTTCACAGACGCACGTCATCATCGGTGAGTTCTGACTACGGTTTATGATTACAGTATCTTTTTTGTACTTGGTGTTAGCGTCTATGAAGTCTACAGTTTCCCATCTTTAGGTGTTTCTTCAGTTATATTTCTTCCAATGTCTTTTGACATTTATTTATTTAAGTCGTTGCATTATAAATGGTCAGTGTGGTTTTCAGTTGCTTCACTGTGTGTTGTTAGGTTACAGTGCGGCAAACTTAAAAGCAATATCCAAGCAAACTGTGAGATAATGTAAGAGGCAAACAAAACTGCCATGCAGAACATGTCAAGCTAGGGACTGAAAACCTTTCATAGTAGTAAACCCTTATTAATAGTGGCAGTGGTGACATTCAGGGTTTACTCATTTCAAAAATTCTTACAACGTTTACTACTATGACTATTTATAAGAATATCATCATCATGATTTAAAGCCCATAAAGCCCATAAATAGGCATAACATTTTTGGTCATTTTGATTCTCTGTTACATCCTGTAGATTAATTTGACTAAAAATGATGTGCAGTCGTTTTTTCTGAAACTATTAATGGCAAAAATGTTCCTATTAAAAGCAATGTTGTGTTTACTTTGTGGCATTCATTTAAAAAAAAAAACTTTGAGTTGTTCCTTAAGAATTTCCTGTCAATGCAACAAACTTCATATATGATTTATTATTGCAGGACAAAATCATTTTCTTCAGGTTACAACATAAACATGGGAGTAAAATACCACACTGCAAACTTAGAATAAAAGGACTACATAACAAAGTCCCACAAATTAACGTCAGCTCAACAGGGAGTTACAGAGAATGACAAGCCTTTTTTTCCCAACCTTTGGCAAAGAAACAATAATTAGTGGAACTTCCTGGGACTTTACTGGCTGACTACCGGGAGTGTGTTGGTCTGATTTCCTTGTGACTTCACTTCCCTTTTAAAGAAGCGGTGTAAATAACCCCCCTCCAGGAACCTTGTCAAGAAACTGAACACACGGCAGAGAGCATGGCTCATATTCTCAGGAAAGTCAGACCGGACTTAACTGAAATGAAATCTATTGATTCCCACAGATGAGGACAATGGCAGCGGCAGGTTGGGTCAACTTGCTGACTGCACTGCTTTCTCTGGCATCTGTAGTGGCACGCAGTGAGTACTGACTATCAAACTTCTTCTAAGTACTTTACAGACACAATACTGTTTCAGGTGGCTGAGAGGCTCTGGCTGCTTTGCACAAACTTGGTGGTGTTTACTGACACCGTTCAGAACCAGTCCAGCAGGTTATTTAGTCTTTAAACAAGAATCTGCTTGAGCAGTACTACTGAAATTCACCAGCCAGGACAAATGCTTTCCTTTAGCTTTATCAAATGTACAGAACGCCAGAATATTTAAACATTTTAAATGTATCTCAGCTCAAAAGTTACCATAAAAGAATGGATAACAGATGAATGGCACACATATGGGGATAACTTAATTGTAACATGAAAAAATACAGTCAAAGCTCTCATTTAGTCCTCTTTTGTTTTGACACCCTGCATTATTTTCATGTTCCTCATTGGGGATTCATTGATGGGGTAGGATAGCGAGGCAGGTTTGCTAAGAGGTGGCTGCCTCAACTGTTCATTAGGGCATCGTCAGTGAATGAATACACTGAAAATACAACGCCCTGGAGAAACAGAACAAAAGAAACCTGTGGTTTCATCTTACAGCATGAAATGACTTAACATGCAAAACATTGTAAGGTCTGTGGGTTCATTCTGCTGCTTCTGCTGAACAAATAGGTCAAGGACATTAAATGTTTCTACTCAAACCTTGATGGGTTGATCTCCAGGAAGCTTCTTATCTAAATAAAAAAATCAGCATTATGTAGAAAAACTGTTAACGGCACAACGGTTTTTAAAAGCAGCTCAGCTTTATATAGATTTGTCAAATTTGGCCATTTCAAAAGATTTTTTCAGATAAAGTGTGGTTTTACAGCTGAAAGGGAGACACCTGTTATTAACTTTCCTTGTTGTAGACATGAAAGAGAATAGCTGAAACAGTGAAACAGTTGATAATATAAGCAGCCACTTCATGCTTGGTGGCTTAGCCACAGATGTTAACTGGCTGTAACGCACTTTCATTATCAGTCATCTGAGTCATTGCAGCCTTTGACTGTACAGCTTTACTCCTTGACCAGTAACCAGACTGTGTATTACAAATCTAATAATCTGCCTCAACACTTTATTAAACAGTTATTATTATTACAACACATTTGGTGACCACAAAGCGGCACAATGAGCTGAAAACAGTGCTCTCATTGTGCTAAGTCTCGTCATCTGCTGGATGACGTGTTCCCCTGATAACGGAGTAACAGCATTGGCAGGAAGTTGCACACAAGGCTCTTCCTTGTTGTTTAAATAACCTATGGTCAGGACGCGCAAACTTGAGCAATCCAGGAAAAATACAACCGGATAAATCTAGAGCAACGTGACTTATTTTAAAGCCACTCAGAAAGATTCCAAAGGCTGAAAATGAATTGCCTACAATAAAAATACCAACATTAAGAGAGTGGTTTATGTCAACACTAAATGCTTAAATACTTAATGTAAAATATGTAAAAATTTTACATATTTTAAAAATAGAGTTCTGTGAAACATTGTAGCAGGTGTCTGTCAGAAGTTTTAGAAAGTAGGAGGCAGGAAAGCGCATGTGGTGATACGTACATGAGCACCTCTGTCGCTGTGGTATTGTTATTAATAAACATTACATTATCACAGTTGGCTTATATTCACGTGACGGCTTCTCAGACCGTCCATCTAGACTGTGTTGTAGGTTCTCAGCTGCACATGAGGACTAAAAATGATAACACACGTGGTAAATTTCTACCACAGTAAAGATCCTGTTAACCACAAGCTTCATATATCTGACTTTGTGGCTAGCCAGAATGGTGTTTTAGATAGCTTGAATAAGAAGTCTGACTATTCAGACTAGTCTAAATGTAATTACTGTAGATTAAAAAAAAATATTACAGATATCTGCGACATCCTTTTGAATAGCTAAAACTCAAGATGACTAAAAACATAAAGGAAAATGCAGAAAAGCTGATGTTGCTGAGATATTTTGAATATATTGAGCTAGCTGGAACATCTGAAGCCAAAGGTTTTATTCATGTAGAAAACCAAGACTGTGATGCACACTGAGTCAGAGCAAACTGGTCTCTAACCACTTACCACAGGCTGCTGGTGCCAGAGCATCTGCTAACGTGAGCCGCACTTTGCACATCTGACGTGTGCTCAGCACAAATGTGGCACACAGACCTTAAAATTACTATTATCAAAGAATCTCATTAATCATATGAAATGGCTCTTAAATAGATATTTATATGGACACCTGTCTTTTAAATTATGTTTAAATCTGTTTTCTGAGTGTTAATCTGATTTTGATTTACCACTTGAGGCATAGGTGTCAAACTCTGGCCCGCGGGCCAAATTTAGCCCGCAGTGTAATTATATTTGGCCCATGAAGTCATACCAAATGAGCCGGCCCAACAACATCATCCACAGTATTCCTGACTTCGCGCCATTACCCCTAATTCGTAGCAGAAGCCAGTAAGTTTACTTCCGCTTGTGCTGTTGTTTACGGTTGCAGGGATACACACTTGTGATTCATTTAAACATTTTGACACTGCAGTTTCCTTTACCTTGCGTAAATGGTACCACATTGGAGGTGGATACATTGCAAGAATGTTTTAAAAAGCCACGAGGACGATTCTTGCTAACTGCTACGTGTTTGCATGTGGAAGCCACGCATATTTAAAACTTTGTGTTGGCTGTGTAGTATTAAGCTTTGCTCGTTCCATATTTGGTTTTTAAGCAAAACTAGTTAAGGTCCATATGAATGATTCGTTGTTATATCTGGAGGAAGATTTCTTTCAATGAATATCAATGTTGGCCTGTGACTTTGACCCAGTTTTGAATTTTTGCCCACCTCGTATTTGAGTTTGACACCCCTGACTTAAGGAATAAATAAGCATGAACTGGAACAGCCCTAATTCTGTTTAAAGAAGGCAAAAAGTCCACTTATCATCTATGGTACTCTTAAATTTACCAGTGCAGTGGTGGTGGAGCGTACCTGTGTGTGAAAGTGCATTGCCCTTCCCAGTATTTCCTCATGACAGTTTGCAACAATAGAATTTAACAGCTTGCATTAGTCAGTCTTACCAAATGTTTGATCTGTGTCATCCAGCAGACACCCGTTTCCAGGAATCCATTTTGATATTATTATTCTTTGGACATAACATTCACAACCTGGAAGAGACCACACAAGTCTTGTACATTTACATTAAGTCTTATACATCTTTTCTAGACAGCATGAAAGATGGAAGTAGCTGGCCACTGGTTTTGCACGCTTCATTTTGAAACTTCAGTGTCAGCATTTTGTCACTAAAGTATTGCCAAGTAATGAAACCAAAAGCATAGCACAAACACATGGGGTGTCTGTACATTACAGCTAAGCATAATGTTAATCAGAAAGTCCATAAGAAGCAGTACACACACAGTGAAGAGGTCCAGATTGATCACTGAAGGCAGTGGACGAGGTTTAACAGAAACCAAACGGCTCCAGCTGGTGACACCTATCAGTGAACACAGCCAAGCCCCTAACAAATGGACTGGTGGGAGTGGGACTATTCACAGAGGCCAAAACTGTATTTTGTGCCAGGCTGTACATGCGATTTTTAATGCTGTAAAATTGTACATTTTAACACCTCTATAAGGATTTTATTCTGCCTATGGGATTGTTTTGGAGCCAGCCTTAAGAGGCACTTAGAGCAACTTTAGCCACTTGGCTTCATTTTTCAGCTCTTGAGGTTGCCCCTTGACTACAAATAGCCCATTATTTGAAATCTGTTATACATTCCCTCTCAATTGGCTGAAAATTCCATTAGTGCTTTTATTTGGTACCACAGCAAAAACAGAAGCATCTTTTCCCCTCAGTTTGTTAATCTGATTTAAATGCAGCTGTCATGGCTGGGAGGTGTGGCAGGCAGAGTTTGGACCTGAACGCAGGACTCAGTAGACAAACATAAGCTTTAGTGGATTTATTGGTGAGTTCATCCTCAAAAGCACTAAATAGTTCAGGAAGTGGAATTAGAATGCTGGCTCCCAAACAGACAGACAATTTTCAGGCTGACACAGAACAGATGCACACATGAGAGAAGCTCATGATGATGATGTGACCATGTGCAGATGGAAACACAAACAATACATACGCCAGGGGGTAACAAAGCGAAAGGACACACTGAAACTAACTAACAGAACGAAGGAAGGAAACCAGAGTACAAAGCACACAAGACAAGAATTAACAAAGAGGAAATAAATAAACAGGACAGGAATGCAGACTTCACACCAGGACAGGAAGGTAAACAAACAAGGAGGCAAGATGGATAAACACCAGAGTCAGAGACGTGACCAGAACAGACATAAACAGGAAAACCCAGAAGCACCAAAATCCAAAACTCAAACTCAGAACCTGAAATTCCCAAAGTCCATGACAGCAGCATTACAGTATGTTTCTGTGCCGCAGCACTCTCAGTGAAAGACAATAATATATTCAGGAGGTATGTGCTTTTGAAACCATTTTATAACTAATAGTGGGGATTAAACAATTACACAAAGCTGAACTGCTACTGAGCAGTCATTTCACCTCACACGCTGGTTGTGTTGTCTTGTGTTAGGCTCACTGTTCAGTCATTTTGAAAACTTTGTTGCAGATGCTGCATTCCTGGTCTTTTATGTAATATTTGATGTCTCATGGATGTTATGAATGTATTAAAATGTTTTCTGTCCATAACAAGTCATTAATAAAATGAACAAATTAGTGTCCACAGTATCTGAATTGTTACCATATGAAGTCTAACAGTTAACTGTAATTTAGTTTAAAAAGTGAATTAGCATTTCCAAGTATAGAAATAATGGAGGAGCTAGTGTAGCACTGGCTGCATTTACTCATTTGTTCCAGAGACAATTTAAAAATTCATATTGTGCTTTTAAAAAAAACAAAAAAACAAAAAAACATCTGACACCGAATGCCAAATGCCCGATCTCCTTTTGCAATGTAATGCACAGACGGCAGAGGGGAGATTGACACCTTCCGTGTGAGTGCTGGCCATTTCTTTCTGCTGAAGTGCTACACAGCTGAGGCTCATGACAATGTAATCTGGAGCAGAGGGGAGGGTGAAAAGCAGAACCTGCCTGCCGGAGTGGAAGTCAGGGATGGGCTACTGTGGTTCCTACCTACCCAGATGTCCCATAATGGACCTTACACCTGTGAGAAAAGGTATAAAAACATCTCTGTGATTTTACTCATACCACTTCATATGATTCTAACAGTTCCATGCTGTTAGGATATTTATAACAGACACACACACACACACGCACACACACGCACACACACACACACACACACACACACACACACACACACACACACACACACACACACGCACACACACACTCAGGCAGAGATACATAGCTGTGTCTATACAGTCAAAACACCTACAAGAAGTAGCTGTTTGCATCCATAGGTTGTATTACTATACTTGTACTGTTTAAAATAAATGGTTAGACTTGTTTCTTGACCTTTAACCACATATTTAACTCAAGTAAATCCTTTTTCTAAAGTTGACCTAAAAACTATTTCCTGAGCATGAATTAATCCCCTACAGAATCCCTGAGAGAATTCTTCAAGCTCACAAGAGGAAGAAATAATGAACACACACACACACACACGCACACGCACACGCACACACACACACACGCACACACACTGTTGTGAATGTTTACAATGTGACATGGAGGTGAGAATGATCTTAGCTGAGAGTCCCTGCCACTGCACTGATCTAATGTCCTCAGCTGACTGCGGTGTGAAGCTGCCAGGTTGCCTTGCTATACTTGAGATGCTGCCCATCTCTATGGTACTCATGCCAGTGGACATTAGTATCAGCCTCATCCCTCTGTTAGAGATTTATACCCATTAATAATTAATTCACGGCTGTGGACTTAGGAAGGCCCGCTTCTCCTTACAGCACCACACTGGCCCATTTACACGCTCCCAAAATGATGCATGGTGGAGAAATGTGCACAGCTGCTTTAGCGGTCCTGGCATTTGAGCTAAAAGAAAGTGAGGACAAAGGGAAAGAGAAGAGACAGAAAGCTCCATCTTGCTTTTTTTTTGTCTCTATCTCCTTTCTCTCACACATTCATGGTTGCTAGGCTACACCACAACTAATCACCCGGAAAATTATCTTCATTCAATACCATATCTCTAACTTGTGTGAGGACATACAGTACTTACCCTGCAGTTCAGATTTAAGATATAAAAAAGTGAAATTGTAAAACAAACAGGAGGGTCGTTTTTATGAATGTACTTGTGTCCAGCGGTTAAGGATGATTTAGTTGACAACATGCATAAATAACTCACCAATTTGGTACTTATCAGTGTTCTCAAATTAAAGTTTAATATCCTCCGCTCCCAGCAATTTCCTACATCCTCAAGCCCTGTGTGCTGCCAACCAGACACCCAGGACTTGGATGGAAATCTTTCCCATCACCGTTCACCACCTCTGTGGGAGAAGATTATGAAGATTAGATTTGCCTTAAATAGATTTTTTATGGCAGCCAGAAACAATGCTATCTCGGAGTCACTCTATATGCAATTCACTCTGCCGCATGCCTGACAAAAAGCACTCGCCTTTCATTGTGCGTGAAGCATGGCTTTGTGCACTTTGTGATTGAATCTTGCAGGGGAAGTAATGGCAAATGTTATGACCACTGACGTAAGGGGATGGAGACTAATACTGTTCCCTGCCTTCCTCAGCAAACCACATGTCCACACAATCTGTCTGCAGGTCATAAAAATGCTACACCTGCAATGAACTACGGTACTGGTTTGCGTGTGTGTGTGTGTGTGTGTGTGTGTGAGAGGATGTAAACATGATCATGAAACATGAACATTAACATGAAAGTACATGTTTGTGTAGAAAAGTAGGGTTCAGTACATAATTTCAGTGTATAAATCTCTTGCAAATGGCAAGCCAATACACATTTGCATTAAAGTTGTTCCACTTCATTTGCGATACAGTGATAATAGTAAGGATATTTTTATTAGTGCAATTAGATATGATATAAAAAGAAGATATGAGGCAGTAGAGCTGCTGCTCCTCCACATCGAAAGGAGCCAGTTAAGGTTTGGGCATCTGACTAGGATGCCTCCTGGGCGCCTCTTGGGTGATCTGTTCCGGGCATGTCCTACCGGGAGGAGGCCCTGGGGCAGACCCAGGTCATGCTGGAGAGATTATATCTCTCGGCTGGCCTGGGAACGCCTTGGGGTCCCCCTGGATGAGTTGGTGGAGGTGGCTGGGGAGAGGGAGGCACAACTGTGTCTACACTAACACAATAAACACATCAGTACTAAGAATTCACAAACACAAGATAAAAGTTCATACGGAGTTGCAATGTTACTTACAGTTTGTATTTATATTTCACATAAATATGCCACCATATATGTGCTAAAGTGCATTGTGTAAGTGCATTGTGAATATATATTCACTGTCCACCTCATTTGGTACACACGTAACTACTAACTATTTACCCATCATATCTTTAAGATATGATGGTGCTGATTATTCAAGATTTTGTATGTTAGGAGAAAGATTTTAAATTCACTTCTGAATTTAACAAGGAGCCAATGAAGAGAAACCAATGTGGAAGAAATATGCCCTCTCTTTTTGGTCCCTGTCAATATGCTTGCTGCAGCGTTGTGGATGAGCTGAAGGCTTTTTGGTGAACTTTTAGAGTGACCTGATATTGACTTACACTAGTCCAGCCTAGAAGTAATAAATGCATGAACTAGCTGAGACAGGATGGATGTTTTTCTTATTTTATTGATATTGCATTAATTATTTAAAAGTAGTCCCACACATTGTTCAATGTGCACGCAAATGCATTTAACTTTAATGCATTTACATGGTCAAAACAACCTGTTGAAGGTCAAAGTGAGCATCAGAATGGGGTGAGAAAAAAAGTGAAAAAAAAGAGCTTGTAGTTCTCTGGGTGAAACGGCCTTGATGGTGCCATGTCAAACCTTGAAGCAAATGGGCCACAAGCAGCAAAGGACCACACCAGGTGCCATTCCTGTCAGCTAAGAATAATTTGCACAAGCTCACAAAAATGGGAAAATGGAACATTGGAGAAATGTTGCCAGGTCCGATGAGTCTCAATTTCAGCTGTGGCATTCAGATGGTGGAGCCAGAATTTGGCTTAAACAACATGAAAGCACAGATCCATCCTGCCTTGTATCAATGTTTCAGGTTTTTGGTGATGGTGTTGGGGATGTTTTTTGACACAATTTGTACAAACTGAGCCTTTGTTTAAACATCACAGCCTACCTGAGCAATGCTGCTGACCATGTGCCCCCCTTCATGACCAGTGCATCCATCTCCTGATGGGTGCTTTCAACATGATAACACTCCATGTCACCTCAAATAATCTCAAACTGGTTTACTGAACATGACAGTGATCTTACTGTAGTCAAATGACCTCCACACTCACCAGATCACAATCGAATAGAGAACGTTTGGGATGTGGTGGAATCATCAAGGAGGTGCAGGCAACAAAATCTGCACACACTGTGTGATGCAATCCTGTTAATATGGACCAAAATCTCTGAGGAATGCTTCCTGCACGTTGCTGAATCTATGCCATTAAGAATTAATGCAGTTCTGAAAAGTGGGGTCCAACCCTGTACAAGCAAGGTGCAACTAATAAACTGGCCAATGAGTGCAACTGTACATACAGTATGTGCAAAGTATGTAGGGGGGTCAGAAAAAAATAAACATCAAATAATAAACAAGAATAAATAAATAAAAAGAAGTGGTGTATGTATTAGTTTAGTGCCACCATAGTACAAACACATTAGCGTTCCCTTTCATTTTCCTTTCCTTTGATTACTTTTTGATCAGCATTGCCTTGAGACACTTTTGATGGGGTCTGCTCCACTGAAACTCATTTGCAGCTTCTTGCACTACCTGCACCCTTACGCTGTGAGAGGGAGACATTGCATTGTTTAATGAGTTAATATTATAATGCAATATTTCTTTTCTTTGTCATTTTTAGGAGACCCAGCCTCCTACTCATGCCCCTACCTTCCTCCATTCTAGCACACAATAAATGAATAAATACATAATTTAATGTCACACAGTATCAGCCATAACATACATCACTAAGACTGGATCACAAGCAAGAACTTGACATTTAACAATGTACCAAATGAGCTGGAAAAGTTTGTTTTTTTTGCTTGGCTTCTATAACGACGTTTTACTCATGCAATGCTTCACATTTACAATAGAAGAAATATTGGGATGATGATAGCAATTATAAAGTCAGATATATCCACATGTGCACATATTAACATAAACTGTATGATTGGAGTTCATATTTTCTTTCAAGCTGATGTTGTTTATTACATGTTCAGGATTTTTTCTTCCTCAGACTTGGCCTTTGGTGCCTCATTAGATGCATAAGTATGATCAGCCTGTGAAGACCATGTCTGTGTTTCCTTGTTTCACAGAAACCTATTGGTTATTATTTTTACTAACCAACTTTTATACACAAGTAAATAACACCCCATTTAAATAAGAGTTAAAAAAAAAGAAAGGACTGGACGGCACAGACTTCAACTGGGAATTATGGATGAATTTTCATGGATGTAGTTAGTTTCAGACTGATGGCAGAAGGCTTAATGTTGTCATCAATGATAAAAGCTTCAATGAACTGAGGAGGGGACTGATTTGAAGAAGTTACGCAGCATGTGGCTGGTTTGTGTGCTCAGTTTGTTCGTTACGTTTTGGATGGAATCCCAAAGTCAAGCTTATTTTTGCTCTTAGCGCATTGCAAAAAGCCCCCCCCCCCCAAAACCTGTGACTCAAACTGCAGACCTGTAATGGAAACTACAGTATGTCGTTAAGGATGCCGAGGCAAAAAACGTGGAGCACTGCGTTATCCTCTAAGGAAGGTAGGCCAGTAACAAAAGACCAGAAGGTGGCTGGAAACAAGATTTCATACTGGAGCAAAGTGAGCAGGCAGATGTGTACGATGTTACATACTTTTTCAAAGTTGGCCAGCAGACTTCTCTAGGGCTAATGTAACAGTCATTGCATTGCATAATTATGT
Organism: Bujurquina vittata; assembly: GCA_015106715.1. NCBI lineage: Eukaryota > Metazoa > Chordata > Actinopteri > Cichliformes > Cichlidae > Bujurquina > Bujurquina vittata. The sequence goes on along the minus strand of VUQK01043361.1, from coordinate 16,977 downwards.
TCCACTGGTGTCAAGCAGCTAAAGAAAAAGCACAAGGGTGCAGCTTACCATCTGGGCCAGTGAGCTGAGACAGGACAGCCTCCACCCCAGTGTCTGATGCATCACCTTCCACAATAAACTGAAGGGTTGGGTCAGGCTGGATCACAGGGGCTGAGGAGAACTTTTCCTTCAGGAACTGAAATGCCAAGTCTGCTTCTGGGGACCAAATGAAGAGCGACAATCTCACTATAGTCTTTAATGAACCTCCTATGGAAACCTGCAAACCCTAGAAAATGTTGTGGCTTTTTCTTTGATGTGGGAAAGGCCAATTGGTTATCGCCTTAATTTTCTCTGGGTCAGTCTTCAGCAGACCACTCTGAAAAATGTAACCCAAAAATGAAAAAGATGGCACATGGAATTCATATTTCTCTGCTTTAAAATACGGCTTATTTTCCAGGGGTTTCTGCAACACCTTGCTGACATGCTGTCTGTGATCTGCTGCATCCTTGGAAAAAAAATGAGAACGCTGTCAAGGTGCACAAAAAGATTGAGGCAGTTATGGAGTGCATCATTAACAAATGTTTGGAAGCATTTGTGTGCATGACCAAATGCTCACAGTGTCCTAGAGGTGTGTTGAAAGCTAGCAAAACATTATGCTCTATATTAAAATTTATTGGCCTTAGTTAGCCCTCTGACATGGTGGTATTATTTATGGTCTCATTGTGAGAAGTAATGACCACAAAGTTTAAGTCCCATGCTGGTAGCATGTCTAATAACTATTATTTATATGCTAGAGTGGATAGCGAGCTGTTCATTCTCTTCCTCTGGAACTGTGTCAGTAACCGAGGTGACTGGCAGCACACCTATTTTCTATCCGGGTGCTTCTGTGCTGGATGGTTCAGTGGAGGCAGCAGGGTTTGTTAGTGTCCTGTGGAGGCAGAGACAGGTAGACAAGAGCCAGTGAGATGTAATGACCACTGCCATCAATGAGTAAGCCCCACCAGCACCTCTGCATGGCTGAGAAAGTACACCTGATATTAATGACAGCAGCGCTATAGAAAAACCCTGCTGCCTCACTGTCTTTTTTTTTTTAATGTAACTGAAAAAGTCAGGTGGACTGGCTGCTGGAGGGAGTGCCAAGTTTGAATGTGTGGACTTGTGTGTCACCCAGAGACCCCTTTATACCACACTCACATACAGTATGTTGTTAAGGCAGGGAAATAGACAGCACAATGATATTTATTGCATCAAAAAAGGTGATATTGCTGATGGCTCTTTGTTGATGTCTTGGCTGCCAGCTAATATAATTATTTTTTCATGTCCATTATATGCTTATTGGTTTTATTTTGTTTTGCAGCCTTACCAAGTCAGTAAAAGCAATACTGCTGAGTATTTTGCATCTAAATCTCCCAGCTCAGATACATTCTACCTTAAGCGTCAATATTATTGATGTGAATTTAAAGTATAAAATCAGAGCGAATACTGTATTTTCACTGGAAAAGATTACTTAGTTAAAACTGTGCAAAAGTATGGATGAATACGATTGATTTTGTTGGAGAAAGCTCACACTCTCTCATTGAATTAGATGAGAGGACTGTTACCACAATACCTTTAGTTCTACATTATTTTATGAAGCCATAGCCCGAAAGCAACACGTTTATCTTTGTATAAAGCTCGACATTCGCAAATTAAATTGTAATGTGCAATTTCTTCAGTCTTTACATAAATAGACATCAGTGGTAGCTGCTTACTGTAACCACAGTAAGCAGCTGTGGTTACAGCCATTTTTCTGCCCAGATCTTTGGTACAATATCTCTGTTGGGTCTCAGTCACATAGGCCTATATTGGTTAGCAACTGACTGGCATCCACTGTTGCTAGGGGGAAATGACTAGTCTCTGACTATTATAAAGGTTGTGAGTGGTTGCTTGCTACCACTAGGTAGCAACCGGTCAGGGAATACACATTTTTCCCTTGAGACCAGTGATTACCAAGTGGTCCAGTCACTCTCCAGGCCTGTGTGACTGAGACCGTGGGTGAAAACCTCAGGAGGTGGATTACGTTATGATTTCCTCACAAATCTCCAAATACAAAACAAACAAACAAACCCCACCAATAATATTATGAAAAAAAAACTATTTTAGGATCATCTGTAAAATAATTTATGCTGTATAATTTATCAAACCTTGCAACAAGAGGGTCCATGTTTTGAACCTGCCCGAAGAGAACCCTTCTGTGGTGAATCTACATGTTCTCCCTTTGCCCGTGTGAGGGTACTCCAGGTACTCTGGCTTGGTTCCACAGACCAAAGACATGCTTATTGGGTTAACTGGTGGTTTTAAATTGTTCGTATGAAAGTGTGTCTGAATGGTTGTCTGTCTCCCTGTGCTTGCCCTGCAGTAGACTGGACTTGTCCAGGGTGTACCCTCACTCCCCTCATGATCCCTAATCAAATATGTCACGGTCCTGGGTCAGTTTTTCCGGTGTTCCTATTACGTATATTTGATCGTGTTCTCATTGATCCTCCCTACTGTGTCAAATCTTCTTTGTTGTGTTATTCTGGTGTGTGTCTTCACCGCTTAGTTGTTTCTGTGTCCAGTTCATGTGTCGTAGTCTGGATGTCTGTGTTTTGGTATTCCTCTGTGGACCTGCTTCCCCGTGTTGTGTCAAGTGTGTGTGTGTGTGTGTGTGTGTCATGTTTAGCCACTTCCTGTTTTATTTTGACAGTCCCTTGTTCTGTGCGCTTTGTGTTCTCCCCTGCTGTCTCCACTCTCCCTAATTACCTTATGTGTAATTAAGCCCTAAGTTTTCTTTAGTTTGTTGTTGTGTCCTCGTCTATTTTCCCCACTAGCTGTGTGTGTTCCTTTGCTTAGTAATTTACCTCTTGTCTCCAAGGTGTAGAGTTGCTGTCTCCAGCCCTGCCTTTGCCCGGGGATTCTATACTTACTTATTTCGTGTTTTGGAATCTTGTAAGTAGTTTCAGCACTACAGCTGCATTTCACTTCAGTTCAGTCTTCCATGTCCTGCACTTGGATCCTGCTCTGCCTGTCACACAGGCAACATGTGACAATAAGCAATTAGAAAATGGATGTATAGATGGATGCAACTCAATCAAACCTATTTGCATATCTTTTATAGTCTAGGATATGATATAAAAGAGTGAAAATATATATAAAGTCTCCAGGCTGTTATTTGACTCAATTTCTTGCCCCTCTCAGATGTCACATCTCAATAAATCATCGGCGTAATAAGTTATGATCTGAGTTTAATCCTCCTGCATTTGTAGTCTCAGCTATAGAAATATTTCCAGATGGATATTATGTCTAGCTAAGCTACAGCAGCAGTAATTAGTCGAAACAAGCCTAAAAATAAATTTTAAGAGTACACATTTTCACTCTTTGCAGCAACTTCATGAAAAACAAAAAAAACTATTCAAATTTTAAAAAAAAAAGATACAAACCCTTTCTAAAGCCATTTCTGTCTCTCCCTCAAGTTCAAGAATGAGCTTGCCACTAAAAGTAAAAAAAGAAAAAGTCAAGAATAGAACTAAACTGTACGTCCTCATGTTGCTCACTGTCTTCCAGATAAATTGAGTAAAGCCCAGAAGCCTATGATTATCCTAAACCCGGAGAGTTCATTACTTCAAAGTAGAACCTCATTAGTTTAGATTTGCCTTTCAAGTTCACTTTCTCTCAGGATCCCGACTTTAACCGTTAATTACTGTTCTATTAATTAAAGAACCGGTACCTCAGAGGCAGGTACTGATACCACATATAACTGATCAACTTTGGCTTATTTCCATAATTTTGAGTAATATCACTCCTGGGAATATGGCAAAAAAAAAATAATAGAGAGCGAAGCCTATCGCCAAAGTGATAGGGCACAGTATGAGCAAATATTCATACGGCATTCTCGCTGTTTGATGTAAATCTTGATTAAACATCACAGTTATTAATTTCAAGGCAGAGCCTGAGTGGATAGTTAATTACACAAGCTCTGTTTCAACAAGACTTATGTTCTCCTGCAATTAATCAAGGCAGTCATGATCCAGGACATACACAAGAATGCCAGCCCACCGCTTCGCACAGAATCCAAGAGCTGACCTCCTTCAAGAACTGGATTTAATGCTGAAGGGGTCAAGATGTGGGAGGGTGAAACAGTAGTTCTCATCTTAATCCCACTGAGTCATTATGTTAAACGCATAACAGAATTCAAATGAGCTTCAGCACCCAGTTGAGAAAGAGAAAGCCGTCATTTCTTTTGTTCGCCCATCACCTCAGGTTTAAGTTTGCAGAAATGCCTGGTTGGAGAGATGCATGCGTCGGTCCAAAAGAAAGATGTGAGCCATACCGAGAAAGCGATGAATATACGAGTGTTCATGGTTGCCTGGTTGTACAGTGCACACAAGAGCGCTGCAAGCTGTCATGGTGATTTTACCTCCTCGTTTTTCATGTACTGTACTGTAGAATGTGCTGTTGCTCAGCAGGGAGAGTGATTACGTACAAATATTAGACAGGGGGAGAGGGAGATATAAACTTCCCACATCTCTGCATCATCTGTGCATCGCAAGCTGTGCTGTGGATCAAAACCTCCCAGCTATGGAATTTTTTACTCCGTCTGACTTGATCTTTTTCCACCTTTGTGACTTGATGTCAAGAGTGGAGCTAGCAAAGCACATGGATCCATTTATCTCTATGTGGAGGCTGAACTGGAGCCACTCTTCTGTTTGTCAACCACGAGTTCTGGCAATTTCCAGAGATGGGCTAGGTTCATCTGATGGTAAAAGGTACACAGCAAACTTTGTACTTATTTCTGTGTTTGCTGTGCTGTATTGAGCTTCGCTACAATCATTTCACTTCACTGATAATCACAGTGACATCTTTCAGCTCCAGAGGTGAACACGAGGTGAACCATCACAGGTACCGAACCTGCCAGGCTCTTTTTCTTGCCTTTGAATGTTGGAGTATTGATAGCATTTAGACCAACAGCGATGAAGTGGCATAACATCTGCATATCACCACTGTGCTGGATGTGATAAAAATCCTTACATTTATATGCAACTTAATTGCAGGAGCAAAGACATATAACTGTGACCAGATTTTACAAAATCAAAAAGCATTTGACCAAATTCCCAATCCTTCCCTAAATTTAACCAAAGCCCCTTTGTTAATGAAAACTTGGATGCAAGCTCAGCTGAACACCAGCTGGCTACCCCAACAACCTTTAAAATAAACAAATAATCCAAAATATATACAATCCAGGTAGCTATGTAAACAGAAAAACAATATCACGCTTACATACTGAAGATTTTGCCAGCTAATTGGTAATCATAGCGGTTCCCCAGCTCACTGAGTACTGGAAAAAATTAATTGCAATGAAAGTCATTCAGTTCAAACTCTTTGTATTAATGATATAAAATAAATAAAGAACAATAAAACAAAATACATGAATGGATGCACTGTTGAGTGTGCACAATCTAGACTGGACTGTTGTATTACAAAATGGGATGAAAAATAGCTTAAACGTTAATTAAACTCTTGTTACTGAGCGACTGGGGATGATCATACATTAGAATAGAGGTAGGTTTAAAATGTAATGCTCGTGTAACATTTTTCAGTAGCATGGCTGAGAGTTATTAAGGCTACAGGTTACTAATGGAATTAAAATTGCTTCTTTCATGCAGTCCTGCCGTATTACAGAGTGCATCCACCACTGAAATACAGAAATACAATCTCTAATAAATTTCATGCTAAATTATTATTTCTTTTGCAGAAGGCTGCGGACACAATTAAATATAAACTTGAATTAATGCGTATAGACATAAATAATATTATAAATGAGCCAATTTGAAGTTTTAGAAAAAAATAATTTTTTCATATGTTTTAGGATGATGTTTTCACACTTTCAGAGTTAGTGCGATATTCAATGATGTCAAAAACTGAAGTGTTTTTTTTTTTTTTTGCATTTGTACTTGTACAGTAAAGCATTTGATCCGCTATGAAACGTACATATGTCAAGCCACCAAATTCATAAGACTGCAATCAAGAGCCCTAGAACCCTCAGATGTAAGAAAGGGAGGGATTTAGGGGTAGAAAGTGAGTCAGAGCAGTAAAGGCACTTTTGTACCGATGATTTTAGGTGCACACTTTCAATATGAGATGTAGGTTAATTCAATTCCATTTTTTTACATCAGTTCTTTCCTGCCCCCTCCAAGTTACATAAGTTTAACCCCACTCACTCATCCCCACACTATAGACGTGGTCTTGTAGAGGGCACTTTGCTTTATTCCACTTGGCAGGATAGGACAAGGTTTTTTGCAGGGACCTGTGATGTTTTATCTGAAATTCATGGGGTTACCTTTCCAGCAGATTCTGTGATATGCCTCTTGTGCAATTTCTCTAAGTCTAACCTCGCACTTGCTGGCATTTGCTAAAAAATGTATTATAATGAAGTCAGCTCTCCATTATCAAATGGATTGTTGATCTTGAAAGTTAAAAACTTCACATCTCTTGGAAAGATCATTTATGTGTTAAGGAAAAAGACACATTTCTTCTATAAAACGTGGAAATCTTTTGGTTTGAGTCCATGCAGAACTCGTTGACTAATTCCCGAAACATGCCAGGAGTGTTTCAAAAGCAAAGCATTTAGTCTGAATGGGGTCTTTTAATCCCTTCCTGCCCTCCTCATCTGGTCTTTACTGCTTGATGCGGTCTCAATAGAAAACAGATTTGAAGTGATTTTTAAATGGAGAGAGAGGAGCCAGTTATGGAGTGTCTCTGAAAAGTGCGTGTCATGGAATTGAGGTGTGATCAGCTCCAGCAGCCACGTCGGAGCCAGGACACGCCGGTGTAATTCAGGAGTACGTGGCACTGGTTAAACTATGATTTTTGTAGCTTATCCAAAAGGACATGAAGATTATATGGACCAGAGGTGGATCTTTAAATTGCATAATGAGCCTAAGCATGTTAGTAAAACCACTAAAGAAGCATTCGAAAAGAAGAAAAACAGAGTTGGAATTCATAATTGAGATACCAAGTTCATGGAGTTTAAAAATTTTTAGTCATGCGGTGTCTTAAAATTTCAAAGTTTTAGGGCCTATAGATGCACTTGACCTGCTCAGATTTTTTTTTATCTAATAAAGAAAAATGCTCAGAGAGTCTTTAACCAGGATTAACTAATGAAAGTCCTGTCAGACTCTACCTCCAGTTTAGTGAATACACCTACAGTAATTGCGTCTCTAGCCGACGTGATTTGATGTTCGACAGGCTAGAGTGTATTAATTTGACAGATTCTGAGACTGACTGCTTAAATCATATTTCCACAAGTTGCCTCGAGGCAATTATGGGACAAAAGTCCATCACAAAACTTTTTATAGAGAGTTGAAGATGAGACACTATTTACCACATCTACACAACTGCTACTTTAATTATCACATTCTGCTCAATTGCATTAGTCTGTCAGATAGGCAGAGTTCATAATGCATTTCCTCTGAGATAAATTGAACTACTATGATCAATTAAGACTCTAACGACCATTTTAGTCAAGCTACAATTCACTATTGCCTTGACTTGGGTGATAGAAAGTGATGCTACTGCATTCCTGCACAACCTTGTGAATTATTTCAAAGTAATGCCAATATGTATCTATTTATGCACGTTAGCAGACTTTATTTGAATTCAAATCAGGCTGCAGAAAAGGCGGCCCAAGATAAACACACAACCCCCCGCCCTAAAAGATGACTATGCAGCAGTACCTACAGCATGCAAATCGCGCAAGCACTGCACTTTGGCTATGATTCAATGACCTCAAAGTGACCGGTCCTCAGTCTTCTGCCTGTTTTGAATGTACAGTATTTCCTGAAAGTAGATTGCTTATATGTCCTCAACCTTTGACCATTTCCTGCATGCACTACACAGACCATAGCTATGGCCACCTTGAGCCAATGACCTCATCAACGTACATCACAAAAGAACAGGAATGACAGGCTTTTCATTATTGCCCAGCCATTGTGCCAGAGGGGGAAATCAATTATAAAAACACGACTAACAGCAAAGATAACAGCAATGTCCTCTATTGTGTTGGAACAAGGTAACTTTTTTTTTCCTCAAGGGTCTCTTGACCAGTTCAGCCTCACCTTGGTGCAATTTGCTCCCCATCTCAAATCCCATTGCCTTTTGGAATTGGATTTACCTGACTCATTCACACAGTGAATGGACTCCCCTACCAGTGAAAAAAGAGAGAGATTCTGTGTGAAATTGCCTGAGGAGTCATGAGGTTTTGGAATCGTCAGGTACCTCTCTCTGTCTGCCGTTAACCTTCCAACAGGAAGAATGTCCTCATTACAGGGAAAGACTGGGGGTTCCTTAAGGGGGTGGCATAGGATGAAGTCAGTGCGCACACACGATGGACGCTGAAACAAGAAAGGAATATGTAAACAAGAATGAGGATGTCACCAAAGAGAGCTACAGCACATCACCATATGCTTTAGGAGAAGCTCAAGATTGACCTAATTCGAAATGCAAACTCTTGTTCCTACAGTAGAGTTACAGAAAAGACACTATTTACACAGACTATAAGTAAAAACGAAGCAACGCTTTTCTTCACTGTAAAAATTTAGTTTCAAAACTGCAATGCAGGGAGCTATCAAGACAAAGGACAACAAAAATAGAAATAAAAAATGCGCCTTATATGCTTCTGGCAAGCTCCGGGACAGTCACTCCCAGATGAGCACCTTCTAAATACAGTAATGACATCCACTCACAGCTGGAAATTAGACTAAATCAGCATGAAGCCAAACTGCTGCAGAAGTACTTTTCTTTAAAAAATAAATTGGTTTTCTGTCACTTCTGTTTCTCAGAAACTAGGAAAGCAAGACCAAAGAAGAAGAACACAAAACCCAACACAGTTTTGTACCATCTACCACTCCCCAGCTCTCTCTCTAAAAAAAAAAAATCCTGTCTTGCAGTCAAGTGTATAATAAAGTACTGCTTTATTAACTAATAAGTACAACATGTTCTAGTTTGTAGGACAGTGCGGGTTCATTTTCCAATGTTGCTCAGTGGTGGAAACCTTGTTCTGCAATGCCGTGTACACTGATCATGGCACTGTTATCAACACTATAGGATTGTAGCTAATCATTGAGATAAGCAGTACTATATAAAATATTAGAAATCTCTGCTTATAAAGCAAAGCACAAAGCAAAAAAAAATGTTTACTACATATAGCATTCCATCCAGCACCAATACCTTGGCTGTGGGTATCTACCGATACCGAGTATTGATCGGATGCCAGTGTTAAAGTAATAATGTGTATCCCTCACTGAAGGGTGGTTTTATGGTGTTTAGCACTGTTGCCTCACAGCAAGAGGGTCCTGGGTTCAACTCCACCATTTGGCTGGGGGCCTTTCTGTGTGGAGTTTGCATGCGCGCCGTCTGTGTGGGTTAGGAAACATAAAGCTCAAGTTAAACATCTTTTTTAACTTTGTAAAATCAAATACAACCAGTAATTTAAATTTACTGATTTTTTGGGATTAAAGTGAGAGTCATTAGGGTGCAATCTCCTGTTATTTACGGTCACAGTTTCTCCTTTTTCCTCCTCAAGCACAAGCATGCGACAGACAGGAGACAGCTGAAATGAAATAATATTTAATAGCATTGGCAACACTACATTACCTTACCATACTTATAATAAAAGCTTACCAAGTGTTACAACAACCCTACATCCTTTGAACATATCTGACCTACATGTAACATCAATAGAGTAAAAGTAAATGAGCAGCAAGAGATACAGAGCAAACATCTTTTCATGCACGTTGACCACGGTTTGCACCACAGTTTGCAGTTAAGTAAAAAGGGTTGCAAATATACAAACAGAAGCTGTTGGTGTATCAGTGTGAAATAACTCCAGACATCTATGCTACATTAGCTCTGCTGCTAGTTGCTCCTGTCTAAACAGGCTATGCATTGGCTCATTGCCACCAATATCCAATACAGCTTTTTGGGTCAGTAATGAACTGATTGTCTTAAAAAGGGCTAAGCAGCTCTGAAATTACAGGTTTCTGCACTTACTGTAGTAGCATTGTACTTCTGTATAAGATAGATGTAACCATCAGATATAACCATCACTCACACGACAGTGTAAACGCTCAGCTTGAGGCGTCATATTTCTGGCTAGCTGACAAACATAATGTTGTGCTGTCCTTCTGGGAACATCTACCTCTTCCACTGAAGAGATACTTCACTGCATTCACAAGCTGGTTGCTAATTTTTCCAGCCTGTAGCTGCATCATTGAGATCAGAGTCATAGGCACTGTAAAGTTTGGTAATTTTCCACACATTGTAATTTGATTTATTTGGTATAAAAATACTGATCAGATCAGCTTTTAACGGAACGTGTGTTCATGAACTTTATCGCTCACAAAGCTGCTTTGTCCCCTGTAACCAAAGCCAAGGTTCAAATTTTTACTGAGTTGAGGTGTTTTGTGCTTTTTACATTTTTTTTTTCTTATAACTCTTGGAGGAAATCATATGCAATGCAGGTTCAAGAAATTATCAAAGTACTTAGAAAGCTGATTTGGGGATCTTTTCCTTGATCCTACTTCATGGTATATAAAATCCATGTATACGTGAGCAGTGTAAAGAACAGTTAATTCAGGAGAACAAGAGAAATGGACTGACAGTGAATCCAGGCTTTATTAAGCTCATATTCACCGGCTCATCAAAGTGAAAAATGAGATTTTCTGCTCATGCTTCCTCTTGACTTGCTATCTTGAGTGCCAGCACGCAAGGAAGCAAAGTAGAAAAACATGAAGAGACTGAAACAGGATTACGAGGACACAAAAGACCACACTCAGAGTGTGTGAACAGTAGCACCCACAGAGTTCTCCTGACTGTGCCGCACAGTTAGCAAATGACATCACTTTGAAATTACAAGCCCCTCCTCTCCACACACACCACTGATCACGCTGTCCTCCATCTTGTTGTGGTGTGTTGTTTCTGTTCTACTGTAGTTGCCAGCTATTAGGTCTAGGTAGCATTTACTGGCACTGAGAATGCAAACAGACAAACAAACTAAAACCTTTAAGGTAGAAATGCTATCTGTGGAAAGTTCTTACAGTCCCTTGGGCCTGAAAGCACCTTACTGGGACCAGCAGGGTCTGGGGTATGTGCATCAGTATGTCTGATGCATGATAAGCAATCTCACAAACAGAAGCCAGAGGATGTTTTTGCCTTTTTTGTCTTTAGATTAACTGTTAGTATTTCCAGGGATGTTTCATATTGGAGTGGTGTCGTGATTAGCACCGTCACCTCACAGCAAGAAGCTCCTGGGATAAAAGCTGGAGGGGGGGGGGGGGGGGGGACTTCTGGGCCCCCCCGGGGGGGGGGAACAGGGGGTTATTAAATTTGGTTGGGGGGG